>JARQZK010003064.1:47500-119504 GCA_030704885.1 Cynegetis impunctata | reverse complement strand
TTTAATCTTTGTAATATTATAAGGAAAACAAAAAAATTAATTGAAGATGCATACTTTGTGTTACCTTTCTAATTTGAACTTTAGTAACACAAAAATTATTCAAATTTAAAACTTGAAAAAGAATTCGTCAGTTCAGTAGATTTTTTTTCATATGTTTCCATCTGCAAGCATGTATTGAAAATTTTGAACATCATTTATATCGACGTCTGATGACTATTTTGAAAATTTGCGCACGTTATAAGGACCAATGTCAATACAATATTTTCATTCCTTTGTCCTAATTATTTTAATTCGGTTTGCTATTAAACTGTGTTTCTTACTTCTCTTTAACTTATAATGTATTTTATCATTATATATATATATATATATATATATATATATATTTATTATTTACATATATATATAATATATAATATATAAATATATATATTTTATATATATTTATATATATATATATATATATATAAATATATATTTAAATATATATATATATATATATATATTTATATATATATATATATATATATATATATATATATATATATATATATTTATTATTTGTTTTACGAATCGTGAATTTTATGTATTAATTTCAAAATAAGGGTATTCGATTCCTGGGTGGTGAGTAAATGAGTAGTACTCTTATATCTTCGCCAAGCTTTCGCAAAACTTTATTTGCTTCTTCAGGGCTTCTACAAAATTAAAAATAATATTAAAAAGTGTGTCACTTAACCTAGATTCGTTGTTATTACCGACTTTGAGGTTAACTAAGAAATATTACGTCTGCCATAACAAAAACTTCCACGAATTACATACATACAATCCCCAAAATCAACTTTGGAAAAATTCACAAATTTAAAACATACAATTACAAAATTACATCACATTTAGTTCTCAAAATACAAATTAACTGTCAGTCCTAGTTGAAAATGGTTGTTTGTTATACTGTCAATGTCTTCATAGTTGGTCAACGTTATTATGGTCTCATTCTTTATTTCCATTATCCAGTTGCCCATCGTATGTCTCACTGTTATGTGTAGTAGTCAATAAGTACGAATAGATATTACTCAGTTTTTGTGTATCTGCCTTTTTATTTATGTCTGCTTTGTATATATATATATATATATATATATATATATATATATATATATATATATATATATATATATATGCATATTGGAATTATTTTTGCCAGCGTTGTATTGTTATTTACTTGTCTTCTCTTAGCAATAACAAGTCATTTATGCAAGAAATCCGAATCTATTGAACGGTTCACGTTTCATCACGAAATTCGTAGCATTTTCATTGATGCCAAATTAATTTCAATCCTTTGATTGCTAGGTTTTTCGTGAGAAAACTTATAATTTAGGTGAACAGAAAATTTTGTTATTAATAGTGATCAGCGGTCTTTTTTTATGTTAATGTTAAGATAAAAGTTGAATAGGTAACATAAATAAGTTTTTCTGAATTTATTTTAGACAAAATTAAGAGTCTTTAAATAGCTGTATTATTTAGATATATTTATTTAACTTCTAGTCGATTTATAGGTATCTGTTGAAAATGTTAACTTTATTCGCATGAAAGAAAACATGAACAACAAGTAATTGAGTTTGCCAGATATATTTCAGTTACATAATTTCTACTCAAACTTCTACTTCTATGTGTCTCAGGTCTTATACTGAAAATTTCATTATTAGGTATTCTTGTAGATATTAGGTTTCATACAAATAATTCTTGGATCAGAGGTATTTCTGTATAGTAAGTAGACTGAGTTTGAGTTTGGGTCTAAGTCTTAAGTCTTATTTTGATTCGGAGTCTGATGTAGTATATGCATAACTCCGAACTCAGAGTTGTATTATAAGCGTAGTCTGATGAAGTTTCTGAAGCTGAACCTGAGTCTGAGACAAATTCTGAATTTGATCACTTCAAAGTCTGAGTTTGATTTTGATTCAAAGTCTATGCCTGAGTTTGATTTTGAAGCTTTGATAAAGTTAAAGCTGATACAGATGTCGATTTTGAGGCTGAAATGAGTCTCTGTTTGAGCCTCAGTCAAATACTGAGTCTGATTGATACGAAGCATCATGTAACTGATTTTGATTCTCAGTATATGCCTTGCTTCTAGAAATTTTTATATCATTTCATTATTGTTTCATTTTAATTTATTAGCAAAATTTATTTCATTATATTCACGATTTTCACTTGAACAATCGCCAAGATCCCTACATATTATATACTTATGGTAGTCGAGGGGATACTTCTATGGTTTACCAGTATTCAAATATTTTGTGCTGATCCTAGCAGTTGAACTGTTGAGCAAAGGTAAGCACAGCCATAAAGGTGAGTCTCCACCAAAGAAGAATTGCTAACTTTTGTGTTGCCACTTTTGGTGACGAAAGCATCTGTAATTACCTTGTGTTAGCAAAAAAAAATTTAAACAGATGTCGGAAACCGTGTTTCGTTTTTAGCGGTGAACATCAAAAGACTACGCTTGTTGCAAATATTTTTTCGCTCTTTGGGAACGCTTTCTGTTGGGTAAATCTGTTGGAAACAGAAACATATCTGTCACGTGGACGAACGAATTAACCGATACGTTAATTGATTTATAACACACAGAGTGTACCTACTATGATGGGATTCTGATAAACTGATAAAAATTATCAAAATAATAATATGGCAAAGAATGCAAGGACAGCAATCAATGATGCTATGGGGCAGCACGGCGAATCTTCAATGTAGCCTGCTAACATGTCATCTCTTCTCAAAGTATTAACTTGATAGTTCTATCCTTCCTGTACTTTTCTTCCTTTGCGGCTTGGTCGTTCCCAATATTTATGCTCGCTCAAAAAATAATAACTGCGACTGCTTGCATAATATTATCGTCATTCTGAAACGGTGGAAAACGTTGGTGGAGAAAGCTTCGTCTCAACTGAAATGTTTCTCAAATTGTTGGGGAACCTTTGTGGACAAATGGGTGGTATGAATAAAAATGAGCATATAGCTTATACTCAACAATTTGGAGCAAATACTCCACGTGGCATGAATAAAAACCATAAGCAGATACTCTGCTT
This sequence comes from Cynegetis impunctata, assembly GCA_030704885.1. NCBI lineage: Eukaryota > Metazoa > Arthropoda > Insecta > Coleoptera > Coccinellidae > Cynegetis > Cynegetis impunctata. The sequence continues at coordinate 116,436 of JARQZK010003064.1, read as the reverse complement.
GAGTAGGTAGGTACTCTTATGTACAATTTGTTGTGAGTATGTTCTCATTTTTGATATGAATAAAAATTTGTTCATGCTAGTTAGGATGAGAATCTACTCCATAATTCTGGAGTCTGATAGTCATCCGACTTCAGTTTGACCGCGGCAGAGCTATGGCTGAGTTCGTTCTTCATTTGCGTTCAAAAAAATATTATAAACCTAGAAGAAGTACATGTGATCGTGACTTCAAAGCATTGTATAGATTTAGTAAAGAAAATATTTAGTGGCTATCGTATAATTTTTTGGGTGTAGAATCGGAAGAAACAACAGGGTATGCTACTTTACACTGATAAAATAAAAATATTTTTGAGATTTGTGGGCGATCTGGGTTTTCAAACAGGAGTGGGAAAGATATTGTTCACCAATTTTCTGTTTCTGAAGTAGTGACGCAAGTGGCTGACCAGATGATAGAAAAATGTGGACAGTGGATAAAATTCCCACACACTCCGGCATATGTAATGGAAGCCAAAGAAAGATGGCAAACAAAGTACACTTTTCCATGAGCCGTGAATGTGATGAATTGCGACCACATAAAAAATAAAACCCAGCTCTTCATTTTGATTCATATATTAACCGCAAAGGATATCATAGCATCAATGTTCAAGTCACAATCGAACATGCTCCGACAACTTTGGAAATTAAGCAGCGTGTATCTACTCTATGTACTAGGAGCAGAAACTCATCGAATCGAAATATTTTTATTTATACCTATGAATTGGAGTACAAACTCATACTTTATGCTCATGCTCATGAGAACATACCACCCAATGGAAATAAACGTTTGTAATTTTCTGGACAGTTGCAAACAGTTTGACATACTAAAATTACCAACAGTTTCAGATAAAACGCACCTTAAAGGAGGAAAATCTTTTCAGTTCTTTTTTCTGTAGACATGCCCAGATTCATTAAGCGATATGTTAACTAGGTAGTTAGCGCATATGGCCTTTTCTTCTATGTAATTACGCCCCCTTCCCCGGTCAAGCGATAGACGGCCAGACCATCACAGTTAGCCGCTGAAAGAGCTCGCGTTCGGGTCTGAACAGTCACTTGTTTATCCCGCTTGAAATACCGGCCGCCTTCGATTCAACAACACGAGCACGTGACTGGTGACAGTTCACGAGAAATGTATTGAGTACATGACCTTGCGTTTGTAATTATTGTAATTCAAAGTGTTTAGAATAAATATTACTTAATAAAGAGTTTTCCTTCTCAAATTTATTGAAATTAGTGGACATAATAGTAGTGATAACTAGATCATTCTCTCTGAAATATTTCAGATGTAAAAATACTGATTGTTCTCGTCGTACTTGATCAAACATATTCGAAATTCATTACAACGAGGTGAGTAAGGAATTTTATGAACCCTGTAACTTAATTTATTTTTCAAAGCTATTCAAAATCGTCAACATTCCTTTCGATTCAAGGAGACAACTTAGATATGGGAATATTCAGCTGTTCTTGCATTAATATGAATAGCAGCTAGAAAGAATTATTTACCTAATAATTTATTTCTTCGAATGGGCATTATGGATTAAGAAGGCATTGTCTTGTAGTAGGTATTATATATATATATATATATATATATATATATATATATATATATATATATATATATATATATATATATAGGTATATATATATATATATATATATATATATATATATATATATATATATATATATATATATATATATGTATATATATATATATATATATATATATATATATATATATATATATATATATATATATATATATATATATATATTATATATATATATATAACCTATTTTTTATAACATTTTGTATTGAATATTTCAATGTTTACTGTTGCTGTTATTTTGTCTTCTTCAAAATCAATTCACTGAATAGAGTATCAATCAATCATAACATGTCTAAACTATAGCCTGTAGCGTCTTGTTCCAGAAGGTCATGTGAACGACGTCAACAACTTCATTTCAAAAGAAGGAGTACTTCATTTTATTTGAGTTAGGAAAATTACGGAAAAATAATATATTCCAGAACATTTTATTTTCATGGACTCAATCATTACCAATTTAATATAAAATATCAATTTTATAAAAATAAACACGCTTTTGTCTGAGTTTCAGTCTAGTGGAATTCAAACCAAGTGCTCTTTTAATTGAATTATGAAGAAGTCTTATATATATATATATATAGATATATATATAATATATATATATATATAAATATATATATATATATATATATATATTATTATTCATACTATATAAATATATATTTATTTATATGTAATGATATATATATATATATATAAATATATATATATATATATATATATATATATATATATATATATATATATATATATATATATATATATATATATATATATATATATTGTAGTACTTCGGCAAATAATAAAAAATAAATAGTTATTGTTATTTGTTTTATAACGCAATATTTAATATGAAAATATGATATGGGGTCCAAATATTAAATAGAATGTGAAAAATGAAATGATTGTTTTCTTGAACCAATATTTCAATGCTTCACAAGCCAAAGGCAGATTTGGACACCATATAAGATTAAAAACATTCATTCCAAGTTTTACACAATCGTAAATCGTCGCAACTCCTCCTCGTCGAGATATATAGGAGAACTAGAAGATTAAAAAGGCATAAAGACAAACACATAGATCAGATCGGCTACAAATATCGGACCGGGGGAATGACGCCAAAATATTAACCCATACCCTAAGGAGAGCGCCAGAGAACGGACTTTCATTAAGAGCAGACAGAGGAAATTACACATGCCCCGCCGCAGAGAGGAAAACTAGGAGAGCTAGCGTCTATTCTCGCATTTTCCAAGGGTGCAACGGAGAACGAGCCGGTAATTTGCAGATGCTAGAAGGAGCCGGCAATATGCAAGTTAATTAATCGGTAAAGTAATGAGTGGAGGGCGCATGCCTGGTGCCACTAAAAGCGGTCGGGAGGCACACAGGGGTAGTCATCAACGCCAGCGCAGATTACAAGTACAGTCCGAGAAAAAAACTGGCGAATTTTTTAATATAATCTGAAGGTAAAATAGGATCACTTGGCCCCGTCTCACCTTCTTTCTTTTCGCCAAGACTGATTTACTATTCTGTGGAACTCATTTAATTTTGGAGGCGGTTAGTTGGTGTGAATCGATTTCATGAAACGCTTTTTTCTTAGTTTTACATGAAAAAATTTTCAATACAATGTAATACAGTTAATAATTTTCAAAATGATAGTTTGCAATCTCTTGGAATCAAAACGAAATATGAAGTTATTTCAAAAATTGAATGTTGGAGACTTATAAGATGTATACCACATTCCGCCTACCAATGATGAAAACTTTGTTTAAGTAACACTAAGTTACTATAGCTCTTTTAAACGAGAGTTTGATGTACTTCAAGGCCGAAAAGCTTTCCTCTGGAATCCTTTCGAAAATTAATTTTTGAAGGCAAATCCTAAGCTTTATTCATCTTTTTTTTTCTAACAGTGTAATTGAGTGCATAGAGAAATCTTGAATAATAGTTCAAAGTATCTTGAAAGGAAAAAGAAAGATAAGGTTTTTTTTCAAAAATTTAATGTTGGAGGCTTTTCGTTGTTAATCAATTTCATCAGAGAAAACATAATAAAGTTTTGTTTACTATACCTACCTCTTTCGAATGAGAGTTGAAAGAACTTCAACGTAAAAAAGCTAGACTTGAAGCCTTTCAAAAACTGGTTGTTGAAGGCAGTTACTTGGCGTTGAATAATTTTAATTGAGGATGAATCCTCAATTGTTTCACACAATTTTTTTTTAAGAGGTGGGACGTGTGCCCTCTCACACCGCCCGACCCCCGTACAATTTGGCTTCGTCACCTATGGACATTAGCCATCAAATTACTAAATGAGGGTTACCACTGAAAACTCAGAACGCACACAAACACCCAGGAATACGGTGGGAATCGAACCCACCAACTCCGTCAACGAAGACGGCAAGGCGCTACCTATAACCTCTCCGCCACGGAGTCTCCTACATAATATTCATTTTCCTACAATATAATTGAGTTGATATAGACTTATCAAATAGTATTTTGTCTCCTTCTATAATTTTTATCAAAATTGAATTTGAAATATCCCAATTTTTTTTGGATGTTAATTCCAGGTTTTGCAATGATAATGTTGAATCAGTATGAATAGTTATGGCTGTGAATAAAAGGAACATTGTTTTGTATTATTGTACTCTGTGATTTGACATTCAACTGTGACAAAATATAATCGAGCATATAACCCAGTGTGAGGTCAAGCAATTCTTACATCAAACACAACAAAGTGCTTCACAAACCAAAGGCGGAGAAAGTGTTACATATCGAAAATATTAGAATTTAAAATGTCAATTATGAGGCTAACTGTCATCGAATACAAACTTAATAACACAACTTCCAGCGAAATTATGTCACACGTGGCAAATCAAAGGGCAGTGTACCACTAGCAACCTAACAACGCTATCAAGACTATATTAGGGAGTTTTTGAGACCCTAAATTTACACGTAAATTACGTTTTCGGTTATTCTGAGCATGCGCAGAAGCTTTGAAATTACCGAGACGGCTATTAACCGATAACGTACTACGTTATCAACGGGACCTTAACGTTCGCTTAATAAACGTCCGTTATATTCGCGGTGTTGACAAGTTTAAACGCGCTTGTGTTAAATTGTTACAAACTAAATAAAAATAGACTATTTAAACTATGATAAGTGACTAATATCATATAAACTATCGTGCTAATCCGTTCCAAACTTCTTCCTTTGTATTAAAAATTCGCAAAAAATGTTATTTCTTACTATGTGGCAACCATCAATCGAGTCTGCGATCTGATTTTTTGAGATTGACAGTTTCGGTATTTTTATTGGTTATGTCACAGTGCTATTTTGGTTTGTTTATTTGTGTAAATTGGCCTGCTAATTTTGATATTTTTTCAACGGTTTTTGTTCACTTGCCACGACAGTTAAAAAAAGACTACGATTTACAGATATGAAGGATCTGATACTTCTTAGAGTGGTTCTAAGTAATAATCCATTTGAAAACCCAGATATTTGGTCAGTGATTCAGCAGCATATTACCCTTATAACAGGAAAATTACTTTCAATGAGAACAGTAAAATACATAAGCCTTCGATGCCTAAGGAATATATTTGCCCAAATTAATCACAATTATTACTACAAACTATTGCATTTACCAGTTGCTTTATGTCCAGACAATTGGGTTTGGCATCTGCAAAGTTTGGCATAACCGTGGTAAATCCTCTCTTTGAAAACGGAAACTTCTTTTCACCTCTTCAACCTCAATATTATACAAATTGAATCCGGGTATGTTTCCATCAATATTTTCACGTTCTTGTTCCTCTTCAAAGATGTTATGTAAGATTATACCTCTCATTAAATTATGATCCACACCCCCGCGCCTGATCGCTATATAGTCTATTACATCTTCCATGATAATTTACCTAAAGAACGCTAATAATAGGTGAATGAAAATTGGAAAAATCACCCGACAAAAAATAATACTAGAACACAAGAGAGGTTATACTTATTTGACGTTCGCAATAAATTTGAATTCAAAAACTCTTTTTGGATCTTCAACCCGTTAATAACGTTTTCCGTTCTGCGCAAACTCAACATAGCGGTTTACGATAATTACGTTGACTTCAAATAGAAACTCAAAAACTCCGTATTCACGGAACTTCCGTTCCACGTTAATGTTGCGCATATATACCTACCTAATATCACCAAAAATGGCCAACATTCTTGTATTATTTGACCACATGAAAATATAAATAGTAAACCAAACATTTGTCCAAAAAAATGTAAAATAAATGATGTAGTTGATTAATTATTATTGATATGAAGAGAACTTGCGAAACTCGCATTATCTATGGGAGATATTATATAAAAACTTTACGTATTTCTCTCACATATAGACAAATAAATGACTCACAGAGTTGACAAATGAAAATAAAAACAATGGAAAGTAAAGACTAGTGCTAGTGAAATTCGTAATTAGATGTCAGAGAAATTGATAAATATTAAAGAACAAGAAAAAAATGGAAGATGATAATACCTACTTCTGAAGACTACTCAAACGAGGACCACGATATAAAAAGGAACTATTAAAGGAGGAAACGAAATTTAATCACCTAATATACAGCTATGGTAAACTCATAATTAAAGAAAATACTTAGTGAAAAAAATGTGACAAGGAACATATCGACATCACCTGCCATATTTAATCACCTTTCAAAAGAATGCAACATATAAAACGAACGAAATCAATGCTGATGAGAGTATGGAGGGTAGAAGGTAAGGAGAACCTTCTTATATGAGGGATAAGAAAAAGTGTCCAGCTGTAAGCCGCTAATTATAATTCATAAACCAACCAAAATAGCGCTAGCGTAGCTAGAGAGAATGATGTGAGCATAGTATGGAGGGTAGATTCATAAAACATAGCTGTTGTAAACAGAGTGAAGTGTGCAGAGTTGCAAAATTCAATTTTTTTGATGGTGTGGTAGTTGAACTTCAATATATTAAATCTAAAGTATTTACGTAGAAGAAAATGATTGCCGCCACCAATCTGACGCTTCTTGACGGACACTCTTTCATACACAGAATTGGACCTCTCAACCTTCTAACCTCTATGATGAGATGAGAGGAAAAAGCACTTCCTTTTCAGAAGTAACACCCTGCAACTACGAAGAAGAGTAACACTATCGAAAAACTTCAAATATTTGTGCCTTCAACGAAAGATATCAATCTTCAAATGAGAGTTATGTATGCTTCTTGAAAAACACAAGTTTTGACAAATAACAGGGATAGTGTATATAAACGTGGACAGGGATACACAATAATTGTGGAACAGATTCGTGGAGATCAAAGATAGGTCCTATATCGGAAGTGAAAGAAAACGAATCATTACAACCACTAGAATAAACAAACTCAAAACTACTAGATTGAACAAACAAAAATAAAATACAAAATGCTATGTACATAATATGTAAGATATATTGAATCAAATTAATATTATCATCCATTATTAAGGCAAGATTCAAGTAACTTTGGAATGCATTATAAAATAGAGGAATTATGGAAACTCTGATGAAGATTTCATGTATCCGTAATGCAATGTTGCAAAAAGTCGTGAGAGAACTGACAAACTGAAATTCTTATAGAGGTTTTTAATGTAGACAATAAAACGTCCTTTCGCCCCAAGATCCCAAATTCTGGAATTTAATGTATCTCTCCCAGTGTCCCGGGTACTCTATTTCAATTACAGCCTTCCTTTTCCCACTAATTCTTAGCGACATAGCAGTGCACCTCACTTGCTTCCTCTCTACTCGCATTCAAATCCACCCCCTTCGAAAATATAAAGACCAAAACGCACGTTGCTGTCCTTTTCTGTCGGGTTGCCGGGTCATATTTTCGGTCTCCTCTCAAGGTGGGGTGTTATATGCGCCATGCAAATGCGGCAGGCGTGCTAACTATTCGACCGACGCTGTAAAAGCGGCGCCAGAATAGCGTCGGCGACGATTCGAAACGCTACAATCAAGTTTCTGTAATTACCGACCGGTTTTAATTGCTTTTGGTTGCTCCCATTTGTGCTCAGATTGGAGAGTGGTTGGATGGTTCCTTCGTTGTCCGGAATATCTTGCGTTAACTTGAAATGTTTTGGAGCATTTGCCTTGAATTATTTGCTAACAGATATTTTATTTTATAGTTTATTCAATGAATAAAACATTAATTGATTTAGCATTTGTTGTGTGTTTTTTGAAATGAAAGTTGCTGGTGATAGATACTTCTCTAGAATATTTAACGTGATGGATTAAATGAAGTAACTGAACTTCTCACTTCCTCATGATTGTCGGACAGTTGATAATCTGGAAATTCAAGGTAATTTCTCATTATTCAGAAGAAAACTATGGCTTGTAGAAATATAATAAGATTCTGAGGCAACTGATGTGAATACAAAACTTGAAAATGAATAGCGAACTCTTTGGTTTTACAAATACTTATAACTGGTGTAAACTCATACTTTGATAACCATTGTTTCTTTTTATATATGATATTATCTCATATTAAAATACTTTCGATCAGAAAATTTCCATATAATTTCTATAATAATCTATATTATATATATATATATATATATATATATATATATATATATATATATATATATATATAAAATATATATATATATATATAATTAAATATATATATATATATATATATATATATATATATATATATATATAATATATATATATATATATATTATATATATATATATATATATATATATATATATATATGCTATATATATATATAAACTATTCGTGAGATTTCGAAATGAAAATTGTGAATTCTAAATATCATTCTATGGAGAGGTGGGTACCTACATTCTCAAGAACTAAAGTAAATTTTCAACTTGAAATGTTCCGTAAATTTCGCATCAATGTAGAGCACTCTGTATAGTGACTAAAATTAACTTTGTACTAATTTGTCCTTACCTAATATATTTCTCAATTTTCAATTGATTAACTAAACGGTAGGAAAAATATGTTTTTGATAGCAGAGTTATATTAGCGTAATGTGTACTTTCTTCATTCTGCGGATTGTTTTTCTCATTTTAATCTTAGTTTCGTGGACATTTTCTGTGTATTCGTAAATTAAAATTAGGATTTTTCAAGGAGTGACAAAAATAAAATGCAATTTTTGAATATTTGTGAGGTTATTTTTAGTCGTATTTTTCCATAAACTTCTATTACAGTGTATCTAAAGAAAGCAGTCTGGTGCACGAGTAGTTTCTTCATCCGTTTAAGACCTCTTAAAGACCACGATAATCGTAAAAAATTTGTCAAATTTTGATTGACAAAAATGTCAAATATATATATATATATAAATATATATATATATATATATATATATATATATATATATATTTGACATTAAATTTTTTACGATTATCGTGGTCTTTAAGAGGTCTTAAACGGATAAAGAAACTACTCCTGCTCCTGATTTTTTATATTTTGGCGTTTGTGCTTTCAATATTTTATAATTTATATATATATATATATATATATATATATATATATATATATATATATATATATATATATATATATATATAAATATGTACATATATATATATATATATATATATATATATATATATATATATATATATACATATTTATATATATATATATATATATATATATATATATATATATATATATATATATATATATATATATATATATATATAAATTATAAAATATTGAAAGCACAAACGCCAAAATATAAAAAATCAAATATAGTGCATAGTATACCTTGCAAGGATTATAACGAACAGTACATCGGGCAGACATCACAGGGATTACAGGATAGACTCAATGCACATAAATACACTATAACTGCAAAAACCATACTTAACAAACATAAAACACTTTGACTTTGACTACGACATAATAAAATTACTGACAACAAAACCAAAGCAAAAACACAGGGAAATATGGGAAATGATACATATAAAACTACATTAGAAAACACGGTCAATAATAAACAAGACATCAAAAATTTAAGTCAATTTTATACACCATTCAGAACGAGAAAACAAGAAGAAGACACAGAACAGAACTAGTAAAACTTAAACCTTGTATGTATAATTTTTCAAAATACATTGTTAAAATTCCTGTATGTTATACTTTAATTAGAGTTCGAATAGAACTATTTTTGTTTGACACTCATTAGTCACTATTTTTTACATATTTTGAAATAATAAAGTTGGATACTGAAGAAATCTCTTCGAAAAGTATCATTACATGGTTATTATTATCCTTTCTATTTTCATTCCGCCTACACTACCAAACCAAAACCTAAATAATATAAAAAAGTAGGCACTAAAGCTATGTATATATATATATATATATATATATATATATATATATATATATATATATATATATATATATATATATATATATATATATATATATATATATATATATATATATATATATATATATATATATATATATATATATATATATATATATATATATATATATATATATATATATATTTTGTGAGTCATCATAAGGTGCCAAGGAAAGATAGTGGCAATTCGGGTACATGTTGTCAATTTTCTGAAACTGTTTGTGACGTCTGTTTCAAATAGGAAAATTACGAACTACACTCACTTCTACTTAGATATTGGTAGGTAAAATAAACGGTTCATTTCCTAGTTTATTAGTTTGCAAACATTCCAACAAGCTCAATTCCATACATCTTTTAAAAAGGTGTGTAATTTTCGAATAAAATTAATCCGAAAGGTTAAGGATGAAATTAAAAGTACGAAAATAGGATTTTATACGTCTAACGTAACGGTCTTTTGTTTTCTCCTGAAATTCAGGTGAATGAATACACTGCAGAGATCAAGTACGACTAACATTTTATTAATAGCGTCCGACCATAAGGCTCTTCAATAACATTACATGAATTTAATTAAGATACAACCCACAATAACATATATTATTACCACGGCAGCCACCTTTCCGGATTTGACCCGGAGTCTCTCGCTTTATCATGGATATCTTCGGGTCAGAGCGGTCGGTCACAGCAGAGCAAAAGATTTTCCAATTTTTTTCTGAAAAGTGCAGTAACTTACGAAGATGCTATAGAAGCCGTTGAATCACTTGAATTAAAATATCTAGAATTGGTTTATGACGAGAGCAATACATTGAAGTAAATAGGTATATCCCCATGTCACATAATCTGACTTTGAAATAATTTTCGAGTTTTGTAGAAATATATAGCAGCACTGGGTAGGTTAAATTAGTAAAATACTTATTAAAGAACTAAAGAAACACGCTTTGATAGCAAACTAAACTAAAAAGTAGAAAATAATTTATTCTATTGTGAAACAGCTTGATATCAAATATTACAAATTTTAATATTTCATTGGTAGTTATTTATAACACAGGAGTTATTATAAAATTATAGTAAAAAGCACCCCATGTTTTTTCACTATAAAATTAATTATTTTATACATTAACATTGACAGAACGCCGATTAAGTAATTTACAGTTACAGTTAAACACTGGTAGTCACAATCCTTTCTTAATTGTAAAAAATGTAGACACTACATTGTCATCAAGTATGACCGACCTTCTATCAATAGTGACTGGTTACAAGGTCCTTCAATAACTCATCCCACGAAGTAATAAGTCACAATAACATATACTCTCATGTATCGCATAAAGTGAACAAGGAAAATACTTCAATAATTGAAAATTATCAAACAATTCTCCAAGGAAGCTGGTTATATGTATTCCGCAACCCTAAATCTGCATCCGTAATACGAAAGAAAATGTCAAGTCATCCGACTCAAGATCTGCATACAGCTGTTCCGATTTTATTAGATCTCTTCAGTGCAGCATACTAGACTCGGATATTAGGAATCAGCAATTCACTATTTTGACCGAAAAAAACAGAATTTCGTCTAGAGAAAAATACTTCTTGACACGAAGATATCTACTCTACAACAGTGACGTATGGAATTCCAGATCACGTTAACTGATGCCCGATTTTACCAACTAATTCCTAAAGTTAGGCAGTACTTAAATCGGATTTAGGAATTCCTAAGTGCAATTTGCGTTTCACCACGCGTTAAGTAATGCCTAAGGACGATAGGAAATACCTAACGTTAGGATAGGTTGTTAGGTCTGCCTAGACTATTTAGGAAATGCTTAACCTCAGATTGTTTAGTTGTCAATTGCACATCAAATTTGGGGTTATTTCCATTGAAATATAATAAAATTATTACATTTCTATCATTTTTTCTCTTCTTCTTACTATCCTTTGCCAAATTTACAGTCTAGTATTGAACAGTGGTACCAATTATATGTACCAAACTTTCCAAATCAAGTTTTTTACAAGGTATTTCTTAACTAAGGATTTTTTAGGTTGGTGAAATCTGATTCAGGTAAGTATCGAATTTAGGTATTTCCTATCGTAGGAATTAGGGGAGACCGGGTACAAAAGTAACGGCGGGTCGAAAATAACAAATACTCTGTAGGTTTAAAGAATTGTCAAAACACCACTTAGCTGCTGTCAGGTGATAGCCAGTGGCGTCACCTTCAGTTGCATTCAATCGTCGCTCACGCCACGCACTGTTAGATCGTGTGAGATGACGGTACTTGATTTCACAAATTAAAAGTAAATTTTTTGACGTTTACTTATTTAATGTTTATGTAGTATTAAAGGGATGATATCAATCTGAATATTTGCATATAGATACTCGATTAGATTGATTTTACAGTGCTTCAATTCGTTTTTGTCTAGCATGTTCCGGTTCAAGGTTATCTTTCATGTTCTAAAAAAAATGCTGTAGGGTACAAAAGTAACGCAGCCATATGGGTACATAAGTAACATGTTACTTCTGTCCCCGTATTGATTTACTCTAAGTAAACTTTTTATGTGTGTGTGTTTATTTCAACAAAATGCCGCGACAACGCATAAGAACAACTGAAGAGCATTTTAATGATGGTGAAAAAGTTAGAGCCATGGCAAAAAAAAATTGAATGTCTGCCATGTTAAATTGCATAGATATATAAAAAAAATTTAAGCTAGAAATACTAGCACAGTTGTAGACAAGGAAAATAAATTTGACGACGAAGATTGCTTCTACCTCGTTCGTTTAGAAAATTTTAGCAATAATCGACTCAAAAGCAAAGTTTACATTGTTTCGAATGCAAAATGTGGTCTCATAGGTACTGAATGCGTCAATGAATTATGTGTGCCATCATTGCGAGTCTGAATAGAGAAGACTGACACTGAATCTATCAATAAATATTTGTTTGATTAAATATGTCATATCATATTTATTACAAACTCCTTTGCCCTGTTACTTTCGACCCACAAGGTGTTACTTTTGGCCCGCCAACGTGGTCGAAAGTAACAAATGACAAATTTTTTTTAAGTTTCTGTGATTCATGCAAAATACACAATAATAAGGTAATTTAAGATGCTAATGCATAGAACATTAATGGAATTTATGTATGGCTATATCAATTTCACCGAAATAATAACACCTAACGAGAAACCAAGGCGAAAGTACAAAACGTTACTTTTGTACCCGGTCTCCCCTACTTAGTTAGAAACTTCCTTACATCTCGTTGGTGAAATCGGGCATTAAAGTTTGAAAACTCAGGACATACTCACGAGAGAGCGCTCCTTAAATACTTATTGGGGAACAATACCAAATATGTCAATTCACTTCGAGTCAAGTAAGCAGCACTGAAGAGGTCTAATAAGATCCAGAGCTCGCTCCGTAAATACTTGTAGCGGTATCCGCAGTATTCAACAATCTATTAATGTAAAATAAACTTTTTGACCATACTCACTTTAATTTATAACAAAAAAGTGAGCAAGAAAAATTCTTCAATAATTTTTTCATTTCACTGAGGTATGATTAAAGAACAATAATTTAAGTCTTTAAGACCCCAAATTAGTTTCACGTGGTATACTTTATAGTCCATACCAGATTAAAGGAATGACATCTAATTCCACCGATTTCATACTTTGGCAATAAAACAACCGACAATTCGAAAATAAATCCACATAGTCGATGCAAATTTCGCCCACTCGAGAATATCGAACATTATACCCAATGCATATACACTACACATACCCATACGTAAGTTGATCAAATAAAAGCAAAGATACAGTTTTAAAGTACACATATACTGATTCGATTCCGACGGCAATAAAGACTATTTCATAGCATGTCACTACAGACGTTCACGGTAGGTGTCAAGATAGTGGCCCAGACTTGGTCTGGACTACAGCAACAGATATTTTAGGATTCCCTGGAGCTGGTCAACTGGACAAACGCGGCATGATCCTGTTCAGATATATGTAGTATGCACTTAAAATCAACATGGTATATTTTAAGTTTATGATTTTTTTATCACACCCGTTTTTTTAGTTACACACTTTATATAGACGGCAAATTATCATTAATAAACATAAATACAGGAAAAACGAACATTGTCCTTTTTATTACTGGTCGATTAACATTCCCAATATTACATTAAGAATATATTTTCGGTGATATTTTTGGTTAATTCACTCCGCGTGGAAGAGAAATGATAATTACATTTCGAATGTTGAGGAATTACAATAGTCAACTGAAAACAATTGGAATGGTCCTTCAATTCATGAGTTCGCATCTGTGATATATAAAGCTAGTTATGTAGGAATATATATATATTATATATATATATATATATATATATATATATATATATATATATATATATATATATATATATATATATATATATATATATATATATATATATATATATATATATATATATATATACAGGCACGTATCCAGGGGAGGCCTCCCCCCCCGAAATCCCGAAATTTGAAAATTTTTTTCATTCGATATTCTTCACAGAAAAGTCTTCAGTATAGAATTTTCTGAATTTATTCAAATAAGTCCACGTTTTTGAGTGATTTTCGTCTTTGAGCAACCCCCCCCCCCGAAACGAATTTCTGGATACGGGCCTGTATATATATATATATATATATATATATATAACTGAGATTGAATTCTCGCACATTACTTGGTGAAACATCATAAAGAATAAAGTATGAACTTTAAAATAAAAAACACTTGGCTTATGTTTCACTATATAAAAATATTTAGATACTGTATTTAGCAGTAACGAATAGTCGACATGTTTCGAGTTATGAACTCATTATCAAGATCCTCCTGTAGTCAGTCTTGATCAGGGCCGGCCTAAGGCGAAAATTGCAAGTGTGCTAGACTCAAATTTTATGCCCCTGCCGGGGGGTCTGGGAGGTATGGAATTTTTTGAAATTTAAGGTCCAAAAACACAGTTTTTGTGCACCTTTGCGCCTTGTAGAACATTAAATTTATGTATGACAATTTGATTCGTTATAGATTAACTTGATATGTTCAGTACTCTTCCTTGTACTATAACCACTATTATATCAAATAAACTAATGAAAGCTTAACTCTAGGTAACGTTGCAATGCTTTTTATGCTTATACTGTAATTACTCTAAGAATAAATACCTAGCTAATGCAGGAATCACCGTCCACCGGACCTAAGATAAATTTCCGTATGTCATGGGTAAAAGAAAATAAAGCAACAGAACATAATGAACCAATAATGACAGTGATTATTTATGGCGAAAACACAAAAAAAAATTATTAGCTATTAGGATAGTACATAGTCTCTTTTATTATACATTTTATACAAGGGCTTTTCTTGCTTCCATTTCGGAGAATGAATTTACTATCTTAATTCCAGACGCCAATTGGCTAGAAAAGCAAAGTCGGGGTGGGGGAGGGAGGCAGGAAGATGAGTCACAACACTTTCCGCGTCCCGCCAAGAGACGACTGTTCTACTTACCTTGAACCTTGGTCAAGTGCATCAGACTTACTGTATTTGAGAACTCATTGGGATAGCCGGGTAGATCTTCGGTTTTACCTTGAATTTTAACTGTAATAGTTTTAAGACAAAATTCCTTCTATAGTCGGCGGCAAATCATTGGAAGCTTGGGATTTTTAGCTGTGTGAATAAATTTTTCAATCCACAAACTGGCAACGACGCTGGGCGAGGGGTGTACAGGGAAGTGTACAGCTGTTTAGTGTCCAAGCTTTCAATGATATGCCGGCGAGTATAGTTTAAATATTTCTGCCCAATATTTAAATCAGTTTCTAAAAATTTTCCAAATTTATTATTTTTTTTTTAAAAATTGGTCAACTTAATGCCCCTCCAAAAGGCTTGAGTGTGCGGCTGCATACTTCGCACACCCCTTAGGCCGGCCCTGGTCTTGATAATAAGTTCATAACATTCCCAATGTTACATTAAGAATATATTTTCGGTGATATTTTTGGTTAATTCACTCCGCGTGGAAGAGAAATGATAATTACATTTTGAATGTTGAGGAATTACACTGGTCAACTGAAAAAAATTGGAATGGTCCTTCAATTAATAAGTTCGCATCTGTGATATATAAAGCTAGTTATGTAGGAATATATTATACATATATATATATATATATATATATATATATATATATATATCTATATATATATATATATATATATATATATATATATCTATATATACATATATATATATATATATATATATATATATATATATATATATATATATATATATATATATATATATATATATAACTGAGATTGAATTCTCGCACATCACTTGGTGAAACATCACAAAGAATAAAGTTTAAACTTCAAAATAAAAAACACTTTGCTTATGTTTCACTATATAAAAATATTTAGATACTGTATTTAGCAGTAACGAATAGTCGACATTTTTCGAGTTATGAACAAATTATCCAGACTGACTACAGGAGGATCTTGATAATGAGTTCATAACTCGAAACATGTCGACTATTCGTTACTGCTGAATACAGTATCTAAATATTTTTATATAGTGAAACATAAGCCAAGTGTTTTTATTTTAAAGTTTATACTTATATATTATATATATATATATATATATATATATATGTATATATATATATATATATATAATATAATATAATATACATATATATATATATATATATATATATATATATATATTTTCTTATTTGATTGTTGTTGCCTGTGAAGTATTTTTAACTTTTTGATTTATTAGCATTACAGGCTTGGTGAATCTCAAAAAAACTCGATTTTATTATAAAGGTTACGTTTCGCCACGGCATTCGTGGCTTTTTCAAAACTTTCGATTATTTGATATACGTTTCGTTTCTACCAAGATATCATCAGACAATTGCCTGATAAAGCCTTAGTAAAAGCGAAATTTACATCACATGATATAACTGTTGGTGTGAATTTCAAATACAAATGTCGATGTTCCAGATTCAGCCAGAATTTTATTGTTTTAGAAAAATCAATCAAAATTACAATCTGCTCTGTGTGGCTCCTAGCAGCTAATGACATACACAACGTTGGATTGGTTGACGCAAGATCAATCTATTGAAGTGTCACACTTGGAGGGTTCAATTGTTTCCTGGAGCAGGAGAGGTTTCCATAGGGTAAATTTTCTTGTGTCGCATGATTCTTCGCTCTGTTGGACGAAATGCGCCACGATAATGACACATTATAATAGAGTTTTTGGAATCGTTAGATAGGACATGGACTCTAGATGGACGGAAGTTGGTGCTATTGGCCGGCCGATTACTTGGTTCGGCCAACTAAAGTGGTGCCATCTAGGTCAATTCTTGTTGCTCAAGGAATATCACAGGGCTCCATACAGGGCCCAGTGTTCTTTCTGCTATACGTGGATGATCTTTGTGGGGAGATGAGAGATTTGTTTGCAGTCTGGTCTTCATGGCCAGGTTATTTCCGGGGCTTGGTAGCGTGCAGTGAAAGAAATGATTGAATGGCACTTCTTGTATGGACTCAGAGTGAAGACTAATAAGACTGGCCTCTTGACCTTCAACAAAATATCAAGCTGCTGCAAATCCCTCTGTGTTTTATGTGATGACAGTGCTGTTCCAGTACTGGAATATACCAAATTTGGGCGGAAATCTTGATGCATCACTGATCTGGGGAGTTCAATCAAAATTCCTAGTCTTTAAACTAATTAGTGGTTGTTCTCTACTTCGCAGACTTCAAGAGTTGGCCACTATTATTCTGAGGGAAATCGCGGTGAGCCACTTCTGTCTTTATTGCACAGAAACGCATAATCAGATACATACTTCGATTGCAACCTTGATCAACGTGCAAACCCTATCTTAAGGGTCTGGATTTTATGACACTACCATCTATTTATTTTCTCACGCTAGTCCTGTTCGGCAGGACACATCTGCAATACCATTCTGTATTCATCTACAACAGCTCGGCAACAAGGAAAAAAATATAAGTGAAAGTAGTACTAGATATTTGTCATGTTGCATCCATGTTGATGTTGTTTTTGATAATTGGCTGTCAACAGAAAAGTGTAGTTATTTTCACTGATTACATCTAAACAAGAATAAATTTTTTTTTCTGTTTGTTTGTCTCCAAAAAGTTCTCCAATTTGTGATAAAAAATACACCTTCCTCAATATTTATGAATCACTTCAACTACGATATTTTTCTTGTAATTACTCAAATGTTATTTAACCTCAAATGTAATAAAATTGTAACTGTAATGTCTGTAATTGCACATTTTCCCATTATTTTACGTCAACAAATTTCACAGTTCAAAAGTACAAACAATTCTGCATTAATAACAACAACAAAAAAATAAAAGTCATAGTCACAGCTTCAGTTATTACGTTGATAAACTAAAACTAGCTGACAACCTTGTAATTCTGTAGTTGATGCATGTGACTCGTCTCCGAAACGAAACTTGTGAAAATATATCCTCAAAAGTTGATATTTCACTATATCGCCAAACCAAGAACAAGTCGTTATTTTATATGGTGACATTTTCATTGTTGGCCAGTGTGACTTGGTGCTTCTTGATGTGTTATCACGTTCTCAATGCATGTTGTGTGATTTCGGTCACTAGCTATATTGAGGGATGCCGAACTATATATATATAAATATAAATATATATATATATATATATATATATATATATATATATATATATATATATATATATATATAGGTATATAGAATTATTTATTTGAATTGCTGTTGCCTGTCAACTATTTTTAACTTTTTGATAATTATTAGCAATAAAAGGCTTGGTGAATCTCAAAAAAATCTCATTAGATGGAAAGGGAACCACAGAAACTTTCAATATCAACAGACCTGACTGTTGATATTGGAATAAATAGCACGTAATTAGTAACTGAAGACGGCCACAGTCGTAATAAAAAAAATTTCGAAAAAAGATAAGTAGTACCCTATTCTTTGACTTTTCAAAATCGAAATAATTTGAACCTATTTCGAATATTACGTGGGTAAAGGTTTCTGTGGTTTCCCTTACCATCTAAACTTAACAGATTTGAATGTTAATATTGGACTGAATAGCACGTAATAAATAACAGATAACGGCCACAGCCGAAGAATTTTGATGGAACATGGTAGTCTTCTTTAACTATTTAAATTTTTTCAAATTAATAAATTTCAAAGAAATTTTAATATTTCAAAAGTTTTGAAAAAGCCACGAATGTCGTGGCGAAACGTCAACTTTTTAATAAAATCTAGTTTTTTTTAGATTCGCCAAGCCTGTTATTGCTAATAATTATCAAAAAGTTGTTTATATATATACATATATATATATATATATATATAAAATATATATTTATATATATATATATATATATATATGTATATATATAAACAACTTTTGGATAATTATTAGCAATAACAGGCTAGGCGAATCTAAAAAAAAAACTAGATTTTATTAAAAGTTGACGTTTCGCCACGACATTCGTGGCTTTTTTCAAAACTTTTGAAATATTAAAATTTCTTTGAAATTTAATTAATTTGAAAAAAATTTTAAAATAGTTAAAGAAGGACTACCATGTTCCATCAAAATTCTTCGGCTGTGGCCGTTATGTGTTATTTATTACGTGCTATTCAGTCCAATATTAACATTCAAATCTGTTAAGTTTAGATGTAAGGCGAAACCACAGAAACCTTTACCCACGTAATATTCGAAATAGGTTCAAATATTTCGATTTTTGAAAAGTCAAAAGAATAGAGGTACTACTTATCTTTTTTCGAAATTTTTTTATTACGACTGTGGCCGTCTTCAGTTACTAAATTACGTGCTATTTATTCCAATATCAACAGTCAGGTCTGTTTGATATTGAAAGTTTCTGTGGTTCCCTTTCCATCTAATGAGATTATTTTTGAGATTCACCAAGCCTTTTATTGCTATAATAATTATCAAAAAGTTAAAATAGTTGACAGGCAACAGCAATTCAAATAAATAATTCTATATACCTATATATATATATATATATATATATATATATATATATATATATATATATATATATATATATATATATATATATTTATATTTATTTATATATAGTTCGGCATCCCTCAATATAGCTAGTGACCGAAATCACACAACATGCATTGGGAACGTGTTAACACATCACGAAGCACCCAGTCACACTGGCCAACAATGGAAATGTCACCATATAAAATAACGACTTGTTCTTGGTTTGGCGATATAGTGAAATATCTACTTTTGAGGATATATTTTCACAAGTTTCGTTTCGGAGACGAGTCACATGCATCAACTACAGAATTACAAGGTTGTCAGCTAGTTTTAGTTTATCAACGTAATAACTGAAGCTGTGACTATGACTTTTATTTTTTTGTTGTTGTTATTAATGCAGAATTGTTTTGTACTTTTGAACTGTGAAATTTGTTGACGTAAAATAATGGGAAAATGTGCAATTACAGACATTACAGTTACAATTTTATTACATTTTGAGGTTAAATAACATTTGAGTAATTACAAGAAAAATATCGTAGTTGAAGTGATTCATAAATATTGAGGAAGGTGTATTTTTTATCACAAATTGGAGAACTTTTTTGGAGACAAACAAACAGAAACAAAAAATTTATTCTTGTTTAGATGTAATCAGTGAAAATAACTACACTTTTTCTGTTGACAGCCAATTATCAAAAACAACATCAACATGGATGCAACATGACAAATATCTAGTACTACTTTCACTTATATTTTTTTCCTTGTTGCCGAGCTGTTGTAGATGAATACAGAAATGGTATTGCAGATGTGTCCTGCCGAACAGGACTAGCGTGAGAAAATAAATAGATGGTAGTGTCATAAAATCCAGACCCTTAAGATAGGGTTTGCACGTTGATCAAGGTTTTGCAATCGAAGTATGTATCTGATTATGCGTTTCTGTGCAATAAAGACAGAAGTGGCTCACCGCGATTTCCCTCAGAATAATAGTGGCCAACTCTTGAAGTCTGCGAAGTAGAGAACAACCACTAATTAGTTTAAAGACTAGGAATTTTGATTGAACTCCCCAGATCAGTGATGCATCAAGATTTCCGCCCAAATTTGGTATATTCCAGTACTGGAACAGCACTGTCATCACATAAAACACAGAGGGATTTGCAGCAGCTTGATATTTTGTTGAAGGTCAAGAGGCCAGTCTTATTAGTCTTCACTCTGAGTCCATACAAGAAGTGCCATTCAATCATTTCTTTCACTGCACGCTACCAAGCCCCGGAAATAACCTGGCCATGAAGACCAGACTGCAAACAAATCTCTCATCTCCCCACAAAGATCATCCACGTATAGCAGAAAGAACACTGGGCCCTGTATGGAGCCCTGTGATATTCCTTGAGCAACAAGAATTGACCTAGATGGTACCACTTTAGTTGGCCGAACCAAGTAATCGGCCGGCCAATAGCACCAACTTCCGTCCATCTAGAGTCCATGTCCTATCTAACGATTCCAAAAACTCTATCATAATGTGTCATTATCGTGGCGCATTTCGTCCAAGAGAGCGAAGAATCGTGCGACACAAGAAAATTTACCCTATGGAAACCTCTCCTGCTCCAGGAAACAATTGAACCTCCAAGTGTGACACTTCAATAGATTGATCTTGCGTAAACCAATCCAACGTTGTGTATGTCATTAGCTGCTAGGAGCCACACAGAGCAGATTGTAATTTTGATTGATTTTTCTAAAACAATAAAATTCTGGCTGAATCTGGAACATCGACATTTGTATTTGAAATTCACACCAACAGTTATATCATGTGATGTAAATTTCGCTTTTACTAAGGCTTTATCAGGCAATTGTCTGATGATATCTTGGTAGAAACGAAACGTATATCAAATAATCGAAAGTTTTGAAAAAGCCACGAATACCGTGGCGAAACGTAACTTATATTATAAAATCGAGTTTTTTTGAGATTCACCAAGCCTGTTATTGCTAATAATTATCAAAAAGTTAAAAATACTTCACAGGCAACAACAATTCAAATAAGAAATTATATATATATATATATATATATATATATTTATATTATATTTTATTATATATATATATATATATATATATATATATATATATATATATATATATATATATATATATATTTATATATTTATATATATATATATATGTATATATATATATATATATATATATATATATATATATATATATATATATATATATATATATATATACATATATTATATATATATACAGGCCGTTTTTTTTAGCTGATCACACTATTGCTATCTCGGAAACGGAGAGACCTACAAGGTCGGTTAAATTGCATAAAAGTTTCCAATTTCGAGGAGCAGTAATAAGCCTTTTACAGATCTCAAATATCAATGTTTGTTTTTTAGATATTCGCCAAAAACTAAAATAGTCGAATTTCGGTTTTCGGCTCTTCCGCCTCCATTTAGAATGATATTAGAAAAAGTCAGAGGAGTTTCAATAATGTTTCATATTCTTCATAAACTGATGTAAACCAATTTTCAATGCGATGTTTCATTCATTAGATTTCATCATCAATTTTATTTTTTCAAATATGGGCCTCTACAGTTTTTCAACAGTTTTGGTAGCCACTGTTGTGACAAGTTCAGCTATTAATTACAATACATGTATTTCTCGACGTTTTTCTCCGAAAAAACATCATCAATATTTTGTCAAACCACAATTTTAGAACTCAAAGATACTCCATACATATTTTGAAGTTTTGAACTTGCCTATGAATTCCAGGGTTTTTGTATGAATATGAAAGTACTGTTCAAAAGCCAACTTTTATGGAGCATAAATAGTTGTTTATGATGTCTTCTTGCAAATAGAAATCTTGGACAAAAAATTCTTAGAGTACTGAAATGGCTTTATTGTTTCAAAGTGAGCCATGAATTGACAGAATAACAGAATGTCCAATCTATTTACAAGTATATAAATAATTATTTGATTCCTGTGAATTTGTGAGGTGAAAATCATGAATTTTCAAATGACGAGAAAGTTGATTTGCTTTTCGTATACGCGAAATGTTTGAGAAATGCTACTAGATCTCTAGCTATGTATAGGGAATTGTACCCCGAGAAGTATCAGCCATCCGAAAGATATTTTCAACGCATTGAGAGGACTTTACGGAATCATGGTTCATTAGAAAAACCCTCGAGTAAGAGCTGTACAGTAAATAACAGGTGGCGATACTGAAATTGACGCCGTTTCAGTCGATTGCAATTAATAGCTGAATTTGTTACAAAGGTGGCTACTAAAATTGATGAAAAAATCTAGAGGCCCATATTTAACAAAATAAAGCTGATGGAACCTAATGAACGAAACGTCGCATTGAAATTTGGTTCATATCAGATTATAACGAGTAGGAAACATTATTGAAACTCCCCTGACTTTTTCTTATACTATTCGAAATGGAGGCGGTTTGTTTTTGCTTTTATGTGTTGGAATTACGATTGATCCACGAGTCACTTGTAAAAATTCATTAACTGAGATAAATTAAAAAATTGAGTTATGTATTTTCATAATTATAAAAAAATCAATATTTGAAAAGTTTCATAAACGTTTCGTTAAAGATTACGACTACCTCAGTTGCAAATACTTGCACACAACTCATACAAATTACAGTTGATGTGGTGTCAAATTTGTCAATTACACTCTGATAAATATTTCTTGTTTAATTTTCGGCTTCTCAGGATTTTACAACAAAAATTTACAAATAAAATGAATATAAATAGTTTTTAAATGAAAAAATATTGGAAGTGTCATCTTCAACAACATTAAATAGTACCATAAAGTCTCTTTCACATCGCAATATATAATTGTTATTTTTTCAGATTCTCCACAATATAACAAAAAATATTCAGAACTGAAATGATACAGATGATACATGAATTGTAATACTTACAACAATAGAGTTGCTATTCAATTGAATATTAAATATACTTCATTTAAAAAAGATTCTACAATACAAAACTATACATAAAAACAATTATTTTTAAAATATTTAATTACATTATTCAATATTAAAAAAATTATTTTTCATTTCTTTTCATATTCGAATGTATCTTCATCAAGTAACTGCCTCAAATATTCAATTTGTAAAATAATTGATTTGTAAAAAAATAATCAAACATAACATTTTACTAATCACGGGAACAGAATTTAAGTAACATTGATATTAATGTATCTTAAGATAAATCATAATTCTTATTGATTATTTATTTTCAATTTGACTATCATTTTGAATTTCAAATTCAAAATTACAAATTTAACTTGGCATTTTATAAACTGTCTTATTTTTATACAAGGGAATTTTGACTTTTAATTTTGTAAAATGTTTTCATTTTTATTTTGGAAATCTCTTAATGATGTTGATTGTATTATATTCTATCAACATTTAAATTTATGTATATATATATATATATATATATATATATATATATATATATATATATATATATATTAAAACGATGGCTAATAATAACAATTTACACTTTTATTAAAAGAAATAACGCATGACGCACGTTTCGGTGGAACTTCACCTTCTTCAGATGCTAATGGCAAACTAACTAAGTTTCTCTGTTATATCGAAAACAAGAAAAAAAGAGATGACAAATTGTGAAGAAGGGGTAAATAGAAAGATGGTTACAAATAATAATTAGAGTAGGAAAAACCAATTCTGAACTGCTAGTCAGGTAGTTCGGTAATTTTGAAAAGATTGAGAAGGGGCTTGAAGTATGATCGATTTGGCTATACAGTAGGAGACCGGAATGCTTGTATTTATTTATCTGTAATGATTCCAAAAAATTAAGTTTAATTCCCTTACTTTCAGCATTTAATATTTTAAAATCGAAATTGAATGTGTGATTTTCTTGAATTAAATGGTTTGCTTAGTGTGAATCCGACTTTGAACTTTGGATTTATTATTTTTTATATGATTTCCTAAATTATTACCGGTACGATAAGCAAAGTTAATGTTGTGCTTAGGTAAGAGAGATTTAAGTCTTCTACTTGAATTTCCGATGAAAGTGAGGCTGTTATATTTGATATTATTGTTAGTAAGGGGGTAGTCTCATTTTTGAACAACTTTTTATCTATCATATTGTCTATTATTATGGAATCGTAATTATTATTTACGACAATTTGTTTAATTATATTTTTCTCGATGTTAAAATTGGCGTTTGAAAGTGGAATATTCACTAAACGATGTACCATATTGTGTTGGAATGGATGTAGGAAAGTCCTATGTATGACGCTATCAGTGTGTGATGGTTTGCGAAAAATTGAAAAATTATGTTTTTTATCTAGTTTCAATAGTATGGTACATCGTTTAATAAATATTCCACGCCAAAATTTTAACATCCAGAAAAATATAAATAAACAAATTACCGTAAATAATAATTATGATCCCATAATAATAGACAATATGATAGATAAAAAGTTGTTCAAAAATACGACTAGCCATGTGAACCCCCTTACTAAAAATAATATCAAATATAACAGCATCACTTTCATCGGAAATTCAAGTAGAAAACTTAAATCTCTCATTCAACATTCAATATAGTTCAATATACCTATACAGATAGGACCAGAGATATAACAACAATTACAAATATTCATAATTTTATGTCGTTATTCGAATAATGAATAAATCTTTCTAGATCAACGTCTGATTTGGCGCTCACCAGGAAATAACTCATTATAAGCTTCACATATTTCATTAAATGAAATTGAGTCATCCCTCCTTTATTTCACATGTGAACCTCATTTTTTCAATTCAGGAATTTTGACATGCTATGCTTATTTTGTGCTTAGCAAACGAACTGTGAATTTACATAAAACAAACAATAAGCTACCAGTTTATATATTTTAGATATAACACTTGAGATCCAACATGCACCGAGTCCTCGGTTAACATTTTAGTATCGACATCGGTCGCTTTCTAATTTGTTCTCGTAAAGGATTTTTACCTGTGGTGATTATCCTGAGGATAACGAAGGGTGCGTATGTTCATAAGAGGGTGCTTGCTGTGAATAGATCTAAGTTTACCTAAGTTTCCTCCTGGGACCGAAAAGATAATAACGTGTGGCTCATCAATATTCGTGGTGTAAGTGCAAACTGAAACATATTATATATTTGATTGGACTGTTGTGATTTTGTGAAATTTGTCCCATTGTGGATGTATCTAGGTTAAGTCCCGAACAATACTCTGTAACGAAGTTTGTACAGAAACTATTTCCGTTGATTAGAAATCGTCGTGAAATTTAACTCTCATGGCCGAATTCCGAGACGTTACTCACCCTCAATCTATACTCGATGTAAAGTATATGGGTATCCGCACAACGAACCTGGATGGTAGCTGGTAGCCTAGCTGGTCGCCTGGCTTCAAGAATAATTATTATCTTCGTAGTTTCTTACTGGGTACCGTATTACGTGCGCAAAGGTCCAGTCGATTGTATGCTAGCGGGCTACCTCGCTGATGGTCGCTGGAAGAACAACATTTTACATTCTACCAGCTACCATCGTGCGAAATGGATATGAGATGGTGTTGCCGCAGAAATAAATGTAGATCTTAATTAGAAATTTTAGATCATTTTCGTATTCATTTGTCCGTTACTTTGTGATAATACATTTTTCAAATATAAATAAGAATCACTTTAGGTACTTTGTTTTTTGAATCACTATTGTTATTGAATTGTTTACGGCAGCAGGTTCGTAGTACTACTATATTTTCAAACGAATGAATATTTTTGCATTGTACAGTATCGGCCATAGTAGGCATACCAATCAAGGAGTTGAAAGATTATTATTACTGGTATTATCAAATTTTAACCTATGTAACTGAATAGCTTGCTAACAACATGAATTTATTCTAGAAGGGGTCAAATATTGGAGAATTCCGTACATCTGTTTGATCAGTTAACGAATTGACTGGGTTATTTTTGTTATATTTATATATTTCTATGTACTCTAAAATATTTGGTTTTTTACTTTTCGGCGCTGTATGTGAAATGTTTATATTATATATGCCTGGAAAAGAGTGACTTGAATCTAGAAAGTGTTTCGAAAAATTTGAAATTTCTTTATTTAATTTGAAAGAATGTCGATATTCTTCATATCGGTTGGCTAAATTTCGGACTGTTTGTCCTAAAAAGTTTTCTGCTTCATTCTCAAATACGAGAAGAAACGATCGGGATAATCACATTGAATAAATGATTATATTCTCCAAATTCTTGTCGTTTTTGATTAATAGAATACACCGTAAACCTTTTTTCAGGTTTCTGTTGTAAGAACCACTTTGTAACATTGTTTTCTAATAAAAAAAAGTCATTACTGTCACTACTTAAATCATTCATTTCAACCACACATCTGCACACTACGCGGGTTGATTTCCGTATGACCAGCTACCATCTACTGGCTCGACGTGCGAGTATCTAGCGGTTTTAACTCTACCAGCTAGGCTACCAGCGATCAGCCAGGCTACCATCCAGGCGTGTTGCTCGGATACCCTAATCAACTCTCAACCTCAACATAGAATTCGGACACTCAAATTGTCGGTAAAAATCTCAAATTTAAGTTGATATTTCCTATTTTCCTATTAGGGGTCATCCATAAATTACGTCACAAGAATTTCCGGATTTTTTTACCTTCCCCCCGTCCTTGTCACAGCTGGTCACATTTGTGAGACTCCCCCGACCTAAGTGTGACGTCACATATTTTGCAAATTTTCATTTGGAAATTATTGAATGAAAACAGCAGTTTTATTTCCATTTAAATTAGTTTTTAATAAAATTAACATCGAATCAAACAATTAACATGAATTTATTATATTAATTGAAGAATTTAAAACAAAAAACAATTGACTTTGTTAATCAAAGAAATTAATAAAACAAAAAATATTAATAGAATTATATTAATTAAAGATACAAACTTAATAATCTCTTTTAGTCTATGGACTAATAGATTTTCAAATGTGGCGTCACGAAATTCAGGACCATCCCCTTGTCACATAATGTCACACTTCGTCGACCCCCTCCCTCCCCCTAAACGTGTGACGTAATTTATGGATGACCCCTTAGTAATATGTTAAACTTTTAAAGTTGAAAAGACCAATCTTCATGAGTTCATACAGTTTGTCTAAAACATTTAGTCTATACTTAAGTAAGTAAAATGAATGAAAATTGGAATCACATCATTAGAGATTTTAATATATCCTTTTCATGTAGTATAAGTAATATACTTAAGAGGGGTTAGTGAAAATTAGGTAGGTATGATTCAACAAATCCGAAATTAATTGTTATCAATAACCTAGCTTATCCTCATTTCATTTTAAGTCGTATTTTCCCCGAAAATAATAAAGTACTGCAATGTATAGAAAGCCAAAAGTGAGATGCGGGAGTGGTTTTTGAATTTGTTTTAGACCTTCTGAACCAATATTTTCGATAGAGATTTTTGATATCTGATACCTATAATAATAATAATAATAATTTATTGATTTTCCACATAAACAAATTAGAAAGGAAAACAAGTCATTCAAGAAAAAACAGAAAAATTCACATATTATATACACGATCCCTACATGACCCATAAAATTCATCAATATTGTATAGCTCAAGCTGTAAAAGAAAACGATAAATAAGCTTCCCGAACTTCACTTGATCATACAAATTTTGAATATTAACTGGTAAACTATTAAATAGTTTAATACCCATATACACAGGGCCCTTTTCAGTTAAAGACAAAGAATGAACCGGAAAAATAAATGGATGCATTCTTCTAGTGTTATTTAAGTTTGAATGTCTACAAAAATAATGCTTGTTTTTATGCATGAACATCAGTATTTTATAAATGTACAATCCATAAACAGTTAAAATATTATTTTGCTTGAAGTTACCTCGACATGATTCTCTGAAACCTAGACGGAATATTACTCTCACGGCCAGCTTTTGCGTTCTCATAATCTGATGAGACCCTGAACTGCTTCCCCAAAAAATGATACCGTAACTCAATAGTGAGTGGAACATAGCATAATAGACCGTTTTTAATACATCTACATCAACCTGATCTCTGAAAACCCTTAATGCATAAATAACTGATTTTAATTTCTTGTTAATTTCTCTGACATGGCTATGATATTTCATGGAACTATCTACATGAACTCCCAGAAATTTAACAGCTTCACTAATTGGGATTTCAGTATTACAATAGGTTATGTTCTCTGGATAGTTACGGTTGAATCTGTCAGTTTTAAAAATAATACATTGGGTCTTATCATTATTAATCAAAAGCTGATTTTCAATACACCATTCATTTACTCTATCCATGGTATCTTTAGTTTCCCCTATTCCATTCATAATGTTCAATGCAAAGATGATGATGTCTGCATCGTCCGCAAATAACAGAGACTCGATGGAACCAGAAAAGAAAATGTTGAGTAGGTCATTAATGAAATTAACAAAAAGTAGTGGTTCCAAGATACTGCCCTGTGGTACACCTAGCTCGATAAACCTCTCCGAGGAGAGAAATTCACGGTTTCCAGCCGAAACATAGACCCTTTGTATTCTATTCTGAAGGTAGCTCTCAATCAATTTAAGTTGTTTATCCCTTATGCCGTAGAAACTAAGCTTGTAGAGTAAAAGTTTATGATTGACACTGTCAAATGCTTTGGCCAAATCAAGCATAATAGCTATTATATATATATATATATATATATATATATATATATATATATATATATATATATATATATATATATATATACAGGGTGTCAATTTGAAAACGAGCATCACTCAATATTTCTTTAACTAATGATACTATGAAAATTTGGCGAAACACGTCAATTTCAGTATCAAGGGGAACAACTTTAGGGTTATTTGTTGTTGTATTCTATTTAACCCCTTTGAATCACAGCGCACCTAGGCCTGAAATTTCAAATAGCAAACCCCATTTAATTTGCTATTTTTGAAATTCTTATGTAATTCCAGATGAGCTACATTTTTTTGACCGTATTCAACTCAGGAATGTATGAAGTGTATTTAATTCATTAAATTAAAGTAATGCAAGATTTCAATGGTGTTGTGTTCACTGTGCCACAAAATCCATTCATTTAAAAGCATTTGATAAAAATTATGTTTCAAATTGTTTCTTTTTTGACGTTTGAAATCACGAAATATATTACTCATTTTCTTTAAAAAAATTGGATTTTATTGTTTCCACTCAATTCTTTTTCTGTAGTATATTCACTTTTCATAGTTTTCCATGGATTATGGAATGGATGTGGGACTATTTCACTAGAGACCCTCCAGAAGATTCGCGAACAGTTTGAATATCGGCTGTAATTTTGATAAGAATACAATGGAGACAATTTTGAACAATTCATAAAGTTATTAGTTAGGTCAGTATGTCACTACATTCATTTTCATAATGAATAACAATAAAAAAATTCGCAAAAAACTAAAAACAGATGTAATTCAACTAGAATTTCAAAAATAGCAAAATAAATGGGGGTTGCTATTTAAAATTTCAGCGGTAGGTGCGCTAGGGCTGAAGGAGTTGAATATAATACAACAACTAATGCCTCAAAAGTTGTACAGGGTTAAGGGTTCAGTAAATTTTTTCTGGTATTGTATATGTGGAAAGTTTTCTTTTGTCATAGTTCTTAAGTCGGAGCAACGTTCTTATTCGCTTCTGTTTTCCAATTTGCTTATATTAAAAATGATATATTATTATTTAAACTAAGAAGCAATTGAGTATTTCCTTCAAATAATTTCATAAGTGATCGACATTGTTTGTAACTTTTATTTTTTCCTATTGAGATATCGTTTTTCTATTAGACGTATGAAATATTGACGTGGCACTAACTAGAAAGTCGGAAGCAATTACTTAAAAAACCTTTCCATATTCCAAATAGAAAAATATAAAATATGCAAAACCTTTGTAATTAATTTTAATGGACACACGTTGGTGGTGTTCAAGTGATTTCATCAATAAACGTATCCCCGAGTTTTTCGGTGGGAAATCGTTAGAAGCCTTTTTCCTCAATTTGAATAGAATACATTTTTTTTATGAAAATACACACTCACGAATATAAGAACACTAATCACTAAGCGACTGCTTCGATCGAAAAATACTTAAATATTTATGAATGATTTCGTATGAAGGAAACTTGAAAGTTAGGTTTGAAGGATTTATTCATATAGTTGAAAACATAACTAGAGATATATGTCTATCTATTTATAGGTACATATATATATATATATATATATATATATCTTTATATATATATATATATATAGATATATATATATATATAGATAATACAGTAAATAGAGACACCAAAATGGCATTTACTAAAAAAAATACTTAATGGCTGAAATTTTGAGGGGGTGTTCGGGGGCATGTCCTGAGTCTAAAACTGAGTTTTCGTATTCGAGGGGGCGGGGGAAAATACAACCGCCGGTCTATATGGGGGTGAGTTCGTTTTAATTATATATCTCCGTTGCTGTTGCCCGTACAGTCAAGTCCAAGAGATCATATTTGTAGGAAATTGAATTATCTATCCAATGATAATAAATCGAGGTCATAGGTCTATTAAGTCAGTTACAATTGCCGGTCAAAGGTGAAAAGTGAAGGGTAGTTTTTCATTTTTCGCGAATACCGTGAAACCGGTAAGTCTTTTCGCATACTGCTTGGATACCATTTCAAAGTACTTGAAGTTACCTACAAAATGAGCTCTCGAACGCCCTTCTAAGATGAAGAGTTTTCCATCACTCCAACGATCAAGTTGACCGCGCGAGCCGCGTGTCGTACTCTCATTGCTCGTACATTGCACTCTCTACGTGCAGTTAATAATTATCGTTGAATTTTTTCCTAATTAGAATTAATAATATGGGTGAAGGTGGACTTGTTTTTACGTGGGTTTTTTTAAAACTCGCCGTAGATTATTAAAATACTTCAGGGAAGTTTAGTCAATACTGGGGTTGGAAGAAAACGAAGAGCATTTATATGACCGTCGCCGCCAAGCTTATAATTATTAACTGCACGTAGAGAGTGCAATGTACGAGCAATGAGAGTACGACACGCGGCTCGCGCGGTCAACATTGGCGCGCGCGGTCAACTTGATCGTTGGAGTGATGGAAAACTCTTCATCGTAGAAGAGTGTTCGACAGCACATTTTGTAGGTAACTTCAAGTACTTTGAAATGATATCTAAGCAGTATGCGAAAAAACTTACCGGTTTCACGGTATTCGTGAAAAATGAAAAACTACCCTTCACTTTTGGCATTTGACCGGCAATTGTAATTGACCTAATTGATCTATGACCTCGATTTTATTATCATTCGATAGATAATTCAATTTCCTACAAATATGATCTCTTGAATTTGACTGTACGGGCAACAGCAATGGAGATATAGAATTAAAACGAACTCACCCCCATATAGACCGGGGGTTGTATCTTCCCCCTCTTCCTCGAATACGAAAACTCAGTTTTAGACTCAGGACATGCCCCCGAACACCCCCTCAAAATTTCAGCCATTAAGTATTTTTTGTTAGTAAAATATACCTTTTTACTGTTCTAATATATATATATATATATATATATATATATATATATATATATATATATATATATATATATATATATATATATATATATATATATATATATATATATATATATATATATATATATATATATATTATACTGGTAGGTACAAATGTACATTTCCAAGGCATTGGCCTTCTTCCTCAGTATTTAATATATTAAAATATTATATATATAATTATTTTTTAGAATGAGTGTATTGTAGAAATTTTAAATCAATTAAATACCGAGGAAGAAAACCATAGCCCTCGAAACGTATATTTTGAACTACCAGTTTTATTAGTAGAATAATAACCTTAAAATATCCAACAAAAATATGTTTCCATTTACTATGAAAAGTCGGTTACGAAATTCAAGAGAGTTAGTCGGATTTCCTCTGACACTGTGACACTGTTTCTTATACAAGCAGTATTTTTTTTATGCGACGGCAGAATGACAAGTCAACTTCAAAATTATGCCATTTTTTGTGAACTTCATATGTTTTCACCTATGTCTTGAGGTCTTCTCAAGTGTATCACAATGTGGACCTCCAATTCATGTTGTTGTTTATGTTAAATTTACACGACCAACGACTTGCTACTTTCTGGTAGCTCAAAAATCACAGTATTAAACATGGAAAAGCTATTCTGCAAAATATTGAACAGCACTCCCATCAGTCATATGCTGATAAAATGTAAACATCCACAACTAACCTAGAATTCGAACCCAGCACGTCTGCTTCACAGACGGACCCTACACCTGATACATAAAGTGTGTGCATTTCATACCTTTCTTTCGAAGTAAAACCTTTAATAACTTAAACTATTATAACTTAAACTTTTTATAACGCTCGATTCACACAACTCAATGAATCGAAACAGTGATTAATTCAACTCCACACAAGATACAAATATTCAACAAATTCGGGAGTATCATGATCTCCAGCATGGTCACCACCCTCATATGATTTTAAATCGAGAAAATCATTGTAGTCCGCATACAAAAAAACGTTATTAAAGAAAATAAATCTTAAAGATTGTAAAAAGTTCGGTGTAACTGAAAATTTGCAATATCGTTATACCCAATAAAACAATAAATTACTTTTACAATGTAAGCTCACCAGGGACAAGAAATATATCTCACTATATATCGTTTATTAACTAGATATACAAATTTAGCTATTCCAATGTCTCAATGTTTTAGCTGTCAAACAATCTACAGGTTCTCTGAATCTAAGTAGCAAAGTGGTGTTCGTTGTTCGGGTACTTTTGCATCAGATACAGTGAATTGCTAGCTTTTATATTATGAACTGTATATCATCCGTGAAATTTTCAGACTTTATCAAAAGTTTTCTTAGACAAAATATATTTGAATCATTAAAATATTCATTTTGTTCAACTTGAATATGTAACTACCTCATAAAATTGGAGAAATTTTTCTTTGAGAAACTTTCCATATATCCTCATCATAAAACACAATAGTATCTTTAGATAAAACACCTTGGAAACTGAATACAGCCTGTATAACTAATATTATTCTTTCTGTACCGTATTGATTTTTATCCCCATCCTCATAGTTCGCCAGTGGATGTTTGTATGATATTTAACATGTGCATTTACAACAACTGGGCGGCTCACTGCTTTATATACAAGACACTGTATAATGAATTTGTGTTAGCGTCTGCTCTTATCTCAGAGTGCTGTGCTGCTTGCTTATCTAAATCTTATATCAAGCTGGCCGCAAACTGAGGTCGATGTTGATTCAAGTTTTCTTCTAATCCTTTCGATCAAGTTCGTCATCTTTCTATTTGAGAGACGAAAAACTTTGAATGGCAATTACATCTTGTCTCAATTCAACTATATGATGTTTCAGTTTTATTTGATTGAGTTATGAGTAAGCTTTATTAATCATAAATATATATATATATATATATATATATATATATATATATATATATATATATATATATATATATATATATATATATATATATATATATATATATATATATATATATATATATATATATATATATATATATATATATATATATATATATATATATATATATATATATATATATATATATATATATATATATATATAAATATATATATATATATATATATATATATATATATATATATATATATATATGAAATAATCAATCTTTATCATTTTCTTCATTCGGTCATTCTGTTACTGCCGTTTTCTGTGTTTTTGCTGTCTTCTTCTCCGTTTTTTAATTTTTTTAGTTCTTGTTGAGACTATTGGATATGATACACATCACACGAGCTACAAGACAGATTTAACGTACATAAATACACTGAAAACACGACAGCAGTACTTAACAATGATAAGACAATGGAAAAATACGAAGTATGAAAGACACAGTGGAATTGGAAGAAACGATGAATGACTTAAAAGAACTCAGCCAAGATGAAGAACACAACAAAAGGTCAAAACACACAAGAGATTTATTTAAAGATTCTACTAGTCTGAGTTTGAAGAGTTGAATAATATTCTGTCTTCTTCTTACAAAACTTTTGAGTTTAATTTTTACGCATCATGAGGGCGTACTGAAATAATGGAAAAACTTATGTTTCAAATGATGATCGTCAG
Organism: Cynegetis impunctata; assembly: GCA_030704885.1. NCBI lineage: Eukaryota > Metazoa > Arthropoda > Insecta > Coleoptera > Coccinellidae > Cynegetis > Cynegetis impunctata. Next base: position 81,133 of record JARQZK010003064.1, on the reverse strand, counting down.
ATATTAGTATAAATTCTATTTTCGTTGTAAATATGGATGTGTAGGTAGTATGTGGCCATGAAGCAGGTTAACATAAATTCGTAACTTGGAAGTATGATATTATACACTATTATTCTTTGCACACATGGTCTTGGTTGGTCATATTATCAATCCACCGGTCCGAAATACTTGTCACTATGATGATATGACGAAAAGTTAGCTGTTGAATAAAGTCGGTATATATATATCGGTATATATATTCAAAACAGATGCTTCTATTTCATGATTACCATACCTCTTCATATATGGTTATTACCTTTGACGAATAGGGCGGACGAATCGTATCTCACAAGTGAACCACGTGTCAAAAAGGACTTGGTATATTACCATATCATTGCATAAATGCTAGACCCTAGAAGAAAATAGTAGCTGCGATCATATTTCAGGTGCCGGATCTCTAACACGCGTTTCACATTTATGTTAAACGTATCATTGGCTCTGCATCGTACTTATTGTTATTATTCTAATAGGTATTATCAGCCGCCAAGACACCCCAAGCCTGGCAGTAGCATTTTTTGTGGCTGCATATGCAAAACACCCCAAAACGACATGCAAATATTCAACAACTGGTACTTTATTTAAATTAGCAAACAACCGCACCAAAGTATCAATTAGTTAGTACTCCGTTGGCTGCAGTTGTTAGTTTGGTCGACTGTAAGTGTGTTGGTGAATTTTTTTAACCTAACAGTGTAGTAAACAAGCGGTCGTGGCAGATCACAATACAATTGAAAATAACAAAAAATTCATTGCGATGGGCACACTTTGAACTGAATTGAATATTATAATCTATTATAGGCGTCGTCAAAATGCAGAAGGGTTAGTAAACACTGGGATTTATGTGAATGTATTTGAATATGACTTAATTTGTAGTAAAGGCATTTTTTCTTATTCTGCATTATTGGCAGTGTTTATGTATATATAGAGCGTATTATTTCAATGAAAATATTATAAGTTCTTCAAGAAAATTTGAATATAAAATTTCCATTACATTATTTGATTAATTTATTCTTTATGCAAGTATTAAAGTTTATGAATATTATATTATTTAAGAAAATTATATAATTAGTTCTCCACTTCTAAATCATACATAATCTATAATCAGTTGCGAATTATAACATCAACATAAATTCGGTAGAATATATCTGAAAGAAGAAATATTACATAGTTTTTAATTTTTATATTGAAAAATATGAATACTCATATACGAATACAGTTGATTTTGAAAGTGTTACTCTTATGTTATTGTTACTCATTTTCAGGCCAAGCTTTCATTCGCTGCAACTGTCTGGAGTATAACGTGTTATAGAAACATTGTTAAACATACACAATTATCTATACTAAAATATTTGTTATTACTCCAAACGCGTCGTAAATTGAGTGAATCCTACAAACAAAGAAATAAAGTTATTTTGTTAGCAGTAAACCATAATAAAAGCCATAATGAGCATTCTCTAATAGAAGTCATATTTCAACTGAGCTGATAAATATGAATCATATTTTCCATGAAATCAAATACGAACTTGATGTATTTTTCTGAAGGAGAATTATGATATTTAATATCAGAAATAACAATGTACTGAATATAAAGCTAATTGTTTAGTCAATATTTTACACCCTGCGTGAGTCATTTTTTTTCAACCCCTAAAGCGACCAATCATTGTACGTCGAGTTAATCACCCTTCTGTTGCCTTCTAGAATATAATTATGTATCGGCCACAATCAATATTTCAGCCTTGTATTATAACCAGGGAAAAGTCCTAAAAACAACATTCGATACTGACAATTATGGCGCTGAAGTGTAAGGTTCAATAGTGGTGGACAATGCGAGGGATTACAAACACTTCTTTCACATCTACTTGTAATTTATGAAATTACGAATTCATTCAATATTATCAAATGTATCCTGCATCATGAAATCTATTAAAGTTGGTGTGTGATTAGTAATGAACATGATATTATTAGGTGTAATTTTTGGAAATACCACGCGGAGAAGTCATTATATGGAACCGATTATCTTTTATGTTTTTAGATCGACACAAAAATATGATTGAGCATATATCATATAATAAATGACTGATAAATGTATCTTACATTTAACTATTGATATAAACAGTATCTTACAATCGTAACTTTTTTTAGTGTAGAAACTGTTTTCTTTACTATTTTTCTCATTAATTTGAAATATGAGTATGAAAATCAGTAAAAATACAAGAATCAACTTGGCATTTTCAGTCTTGTTTGCTCAGTAGAAACGATTGATTGAAAAGTAAATTGTAATGTGTAATGTATAGAAAAATATCCGACTTTTTTGAATGCCTAATCATATGAAGTTTCGATAAAATTCCGAAAACAGGCCGATTTCAATTCAAAGAGTACATCGATTGCAATTATAACTTGTTGGTCTACGTATTAACTTACAAATTTTAAAATACAAATTTTTCAAAAAAACTCTATCGCAGCGAACTGCATTAGAAAATCAGGTTTTCATAACGTATCTAGTTTGAAAAATATATTCATTCATTCATGATTTTTGTGGCAAATCCAAAAAAAATGCCTTCTAATGTGTAAACAATACTTATTTTCTCCCCGAGGGTTCAACCCCCAACCAATTCGTCCCATTACCAATCGCATCCAAGATATCATATGAAACTACGTACCCACAAAATTTCAACCCTATTGCTACAAAATTGCACCGTTTATCGCGTGAACAATATTTATTTCCTCCTCCGGGGGTCAACCCCCAACCAATTCATATAGAAATGAATACCATCCAAGGTATCGTACGAAACTACCTACCTACAAAGTTTCAACCCTATGGTCCCAAAATTGCGCCTTCTATCGTGTAAACAAGATTTATTTCCTCCCTTGGGGGGTCAACCCCCAACCAATTCGCACCAAAACCAATTCTATTCAATATATCATAAAAAACTACCTACTCACAAACTTTAAATCCTATTGCTCCAAAAATAGGCCTTCATCATGTAAACAAGATTTATTTCTTCCTCCGGGGGGTCAACCCCCCAACCAATTCGAACCAAAACGAATCCCATTCAATATATCATACGAAACTACCTAGATACAAACTTTCAACCCTATTTCTACAAAATTGAGCCTTCTGTCGTGGAAACAAGATTTATTTCCCCCCTAAGGAGATCAAACCCTCAATCAATTCGATCCAAAATGAATCATATCCAAGATATCATATGAAACTACCTATTGACAAACTTTCAACCATAATCTTTCAAAATTGCACCCTTTATCCTGTAAATAAGATTTATTTCCTCCCCATGGGGGTCAGCCCCCCTACCAATTCGAACCAAAAACAATCCCATCCAAGATATCATACGAAACTTCCTGTTTACAAAATTTCAACCCTATTACTTCAAAATTGCGCCCTTTATCGTGTAAACAACGCTAAAATACATAAGCTTATACATATACATACATATGAACACACATATATATATATATATATATATATATATATATATATATATATATATATATATATATATATATATATATATATATATATATATACACTGTTATTGAGTTTTTGGTGCCAAGCATCATAAAACGTCATGAAACGAAAAACTACCTTGGTCCTAGGTCGAACTTTTCTAATCGCACCCATTTTAATAAGCAGGTTTTCAAAGTGAAAACCTGTTAATAAAGTGCATGTGATTCATTGTATGAGAGGTCTTTGACACTAAATCTGAATTTGTAAAAAAAATTTAATCTTACGATTAATTTACAGAAAAAAAAAACCATGAATATATAATTCAGTATTTTAAATTTAAAATTGTTTATTGAAATCGAAAAAAATACTCAGCTAGTGTATCTAACGCATCCTCATATTTGCAGCAACTCTGGATATCACTTTCAATCACAGTATTGTCTCAAAACTAGTGAAGTTTTTTAAAAGAAATTACGAAAAGAGCTTTCTTCTTATACTTTATCAATAAATTTGAAGAAATTTATATTTTCGACTTTCGTGTGTGAAAATACTTCCGTTATTCGTCAACTATAATTAAAAAAAAATTTACCAATTCTTTCTAACAAATTCTGTTTTCATGAAGCCAAATTGGAAAACAAAATATTATTTCCGAAAAACATTAAATTCTTGCTTTTGTAAATTTATTGACTTGGAATATTTCTTTATCTAGACTTTCTCTTAGTCTAGATGAAATGATCGCCTCCACGAGTGGGTATGCCCGAAATTGTTGGACATTCTGGTTATAACTTCTACTTTAAAATTCATGAAAAAACCTTCAAATTGAATTAATATAATTTCTCTTCACATTCTTACGAAAATATAATATAATTATATCGATCTATCGAGCTATATACGTATATCCCACCGAATCTCCTACCGGTTCTGAAAGAATGGAAGAGTGAAAACAAAAGACTCGCAGGCAGCAACTGCCACACTTTGTTACATGGATAGGTACCTTAAGTTTTTATTTTTTCCCAAAGTAATGCTCCAGTAAATCTCAATATGCCCCTAGATGATATTAATGAATAACACAAAGGAAGATTAAATGAAATGTTCAGATTGGCGATTCTGTTACCAGAGTACAATTAAGATCAGGGCTACCGCCCCTCACTAGTAGAGTGGTAATACTAGAAACAGAAACTGAAGAAATAAATGAGAGTTTTATCTAGTATATAGTTTTAGGGATATTTAAAACCCATTTTCATGGAGTTTCTACTTCACCATAAAAATAAATTAAATTAATCAAAAGTATCTGTTATAAATTTATCACTCTTTCAAGAACCGGTGTCGAAAAAAAAAGTTTATTTTTATGTATGTTACACATATTGGTCACTTGGGGACCAATTTAAAGAAATCATTTGTTTGAAAGGCTATACCTACTACTTAGGTGGTCCTATTTCACCAAGTTGAAATTTGATGATGAAATCTCAGGGACGTCCTCAAAAATTATAGGCACGAATAGTGATTTTGTTAAATTTTCATATCTTTTTCATGTTTTTGGTCTGGTAGTCATCATTTCATTCTTCTGAGGTGATGACGAAAGCCACGACACTACTTGGGGGATAATAATGCAATTTGTCCACTCAAACTGCTTAGGAGTATTTTGGGCCGACGTGGTTTTGAAATCTATATAACTTAAAGTTCTATAAAAAATGGCACTTCAATTAAATTATAGTAGTTTTCTGAAACCGTATTTATATTCACTCTAAAAATGGAATAATCAATAATTTTTGAAAAAATTTGGTAATTGACTTGGCGCCGACTTCAAATAGATCATTACATAACGTATATAATAATATTTTATTGAATTAATAAGCATAAGTAATGTTATTGAGATATTTCTCGTTTTTCAATGCCTGCCTTTTTTTTCTGTTTTTTATTGATCGGTTTGATTTTTTTGAAAATTTGGTTATTCCTAATGCCCTCGTATAGTTACTACACCTGATTCAAATATTCCTATAGAATGGGCGAACTTTTTGGATCTCAAAATAGAATTGTTTCGTTCATATTTATACATGCAAGGATATCATATTTTTCGTGGCTCGTTACAGTGATTTAATTCAACTTCGGAATGCAAATTGGAGTCTCAAATGTACGATTTTCACGATTAAAACACTGAACCAAATAAATTTGCATTAGCGCCTTGATTTATTATTCTAATTTCAATGAAATATTTTATGTAAAAAAACCTAAAACGAGCTAGAAATTATTGCTAGAACACAGGTTTATCAATGGCATTTGATTTGAATGATATAGTCTTCTATAGACATTGCAAATAAAATAGTTGTTGCTACCGGGTTGAAAAAAGTTCCTTTCGCAATATATTATGAATTAAATCGCAAACACAATGCAATAAATTAATAAAATAATTAAACGAGAAAACATTTAAGAGTAATTTAATAAAATAAAATAAATAAATGAAGGTATGTTGATAAAATTGTAATATACAAGTTATGAAAATAAACATGTCATTATTGCGAATTATAAAAATATGAACTAATTATGGACAATAATTTGTTTTTTGCAATATTAGTAATGATTGATTTGTGGTAACTGAAGTAGGACACATTTAGTTTTATGTAAATGTCTCGAAAAAACTGTATATCGATTGACGTATTAATCTTGTTGTAGATGTTGCTGGATCATTTTTAATTCTTCAATCAAAGATTACAGAGAAACTTAAAATATCCATCATATTCAATTAACAAAAGTTGATTTGAGTTCTTTACAACAACTCTCCAGTTGATGAATGAAGTGGTATTGAAATAAAATCAGAGAGAACATTACTTTTAGCTATATGTATTATCTCCATGAAAACATTTGTAGGTGGAGGGTGTAAAATTGAAAGAACCCAAATCATCTTGAAATTCTCACAAATTCTTTAAGCGCAAACTCTGGTCAACACTATCTCTGTAAACAAACATTTTTTCTACCCGACCGCACCGAGGAGATTCCCATTGTTATGTGGCCATACTGCTAATGTTTCTCAACGTGTCGTGTTCTTTATTTTTCCGCTCAGTTGTCTGTCGACCGACCACCGTAGGTTACGTTTTAGGGCAATCGATATATCGACTGGGACAGTGGTCTACTTGTTGAGCCGGCAGACGCTCGAAGAGGCAAAATCCACCCTGTCCAGACCGGCCGGACACTGCACTAGGCTGCATTCATTCACTCACCACATACTCACCAACCACCCACGCACATGTGCCACGTGGGCCGCGGCCTTCAAATACGTCACCACTCATATGTCGTTGAATTGTCAAGGACAATGCGAATGTGAAAGTGATGCTACGTGTATCTGATTACTAAATTGTTTAATTGGGACATGAATATTGACAGGTGTTTGACCATTGTGGTCTATTGAAGGAATATTTTTCTATGTTCTGAACTAACTGTGCGTATGTGTATTTTGTTCCGAAATAATTTCCTTCTTTGTTTGTCAAATGAGGTTATGTCTACTTTGTTACAATGAAATGGTTGCTCTGTTTTTAATAACCGATCTACTAGTTTATTTTTGTTTTTTATTTTTATATAACATTCAAAATGCTGTATATTATATATATTTCTATGGGAGATACCAATATGAAAGAGAACCTACGTATATCTGATTAATGAACCATTTGAATGGATCACAATAACTGGTAGGTGTTTCGAAAGTGATCTATTGATGTAGGTAACGCTATATGTTCTGAAGTAACTATGCGTCTACATTATATATTTTGTTCCGATAATATATATTTTTTTTTATCTCGAGGGACCTACAGTTTAACGCCGGTTCCGAACGGCCAATGGGCTTGTAAACGAAGTACATTACCCAACAATTTCTTTTTATAAATAGAACCACTAAATTCCTGACATACACAACACCCAAGAGCAAGGTGAGACTCGAACCCACATCCTCGGCTTACAAGCGGTATACCTTACCGCTGGTCTACCGAGGCCTCGATAATATATATATATACCCCTAAACAAATTTTATTGACTTCACTTTTAATTTTTGAGACGAGTGGAAGCTAGGCCTAAAAGTAAGAAAATGTAATTTAAGCGTAACACTCTCAAGGTCAGCTGTATTCGCATATGCGATATAATTCGGATAAGCTCACTATCTAAATTAAAAACTATGCAATATATATATATATATATATATATATATATATATATATATATACATATATATATATATATATATATATATATATATATATATATATATATATATATATATATATATATATATATATATATATATATATATATGTATGGAATTAGTTATTCATTGTAGATAACGTATGATTTTGAAGTAAATCATTGGTTTAAATTTTTACAAAGAACGAATAATTAGAAGAAAAAAAAGTTTGAGATAACATAAATATTCATTGTTTTCATGTTAATATTTTTATCAGGAAATTACATTGAGCATGGCGCTTATGAGAATACCTATTATTTTTTCACTTCATTTAATATATCGACATGAAATTCGTCCCAACCGGGTGTCCCGCGACAACTCTCTTTTTTTTTAAATTTTGGTTATGAAATTCAACAATATTGCTTCTTCTTTTATATTATATAACCTGTTATATTTTTTTGTAATGTGCTACCTTGCATTCTTACATGGCTGATATTATTTTCAAAGTCAAATTTTTCTAAGTGCCGTAGAGAACAAAACATACCTGGAAGTTCCACCATTAGTTCGTCAATGGTAACTGTATAAAACAGAAGACTGCTTTACGTCAAAAAATTCACAATATCTTCATAGTTATGAAATTAATTCTTCACTTGTTTTCAGAATAGTAGAAAGAACATTTGCGATTTACAAATTTTTATCTAATAATCAACAGAAGTTGAAAATATTATTCTTGAGATTTTATATATTTCTTTCATGATAAAATTGATTTTATTTCACAATAAAAAGGAAAAACGAGTAGCTTATATTCATCAACAATTTGTTATTTCAATTTAAGGTATTGATAGCAGAATTTTTATCATTCATCACGAAATGAATGAAGATGATAAATGAGCAAACCCTGAACTTCCCCCTGTAGCATAGAGTATCAAATTTTATGAGAAGACAAGCGAAAGGACGTTTATTGAGACACTGTTGTGTATGTTTGAGATCGTTCGCTTGAAGTTCAAAGCAAAATGTAAGAGCATATTCACAGTTATTCTTTTCAATTTAAAACTACACATGCGGAGTCCATATCACTTTTATTTAGGAAAATCATGCACTAGGAATGTTTGAAATTGAAAAACTATTTAAATTGAAGATGTTTAGTGTTTTCTAGAGGTTAAAACTGTAAATGCTCTTCATTTCCCATAATAATAAGTGAAATAAGAATTAGTTAAAATAGCAACTATATCACAGAGAAATATTTATCTCCCCTTCTTAATAAAGTTCTACTGAAACTATTCAGTTCATTTTGGCCGTTAAGCACAGCTACAGTTGAATACAACCAAACAAGAAGGCATTCATTAAAATCCATAATTTTCGTCATATGAATTAATGGCATATTCCATGGCGAACCTATTGGTTCAATTGAAAGGTGCTACCTACCATCGATGATTTATTCAATATTATTGACATCCATTTGTAACGCGTGAAAATCTGGCAGCGCCTGGCCAAGTAAATAACATTATTTGGCCTGCATTGTTGCGGTGGGCGTCTACCGAACCCCTTAACGACATTAGTTGGGTACAAGGGAGAGCCCCTGCTGAACAGAAACCGATTAAAACAACCCCTTATGCTCTGTGCGAATATTTGATACGTTGTCATTTCGATTTGCAAAATGCATTTTTTATAGCTGTTCAGCTAAGGAATCGATAACTATTGATCTGTACTGCTGAAAATTTCGGTTTATTTTCTGGTCGGTTGGAATCAATGCAATAAGGATTTTATTCTTCTCTCAAAGTCATGGGGTGCCGTGAAGTTTTCAGTCCGGAAGACGTCCCCATGGAACTCTACATGATTAATTCATTCATTATATAGTACATCGGAGGCATGTTTCCAGTAATTACTTTATAGTAATTTCAGAAATTTATTCGATATTTTTCGTAAGAAAATAAATAGTTTTGAACAGAACTCTCTTATTTATATTCATCAAAACTTTTCGATCTTTTTCAAGGTAAGGTTAGTTCGATAATAGTGTATTCCTGCATGATGAATAACAATACCAAAAATAACTTAAAAGAAAATTGTCAGAATACGTAGTAGAAATAGTAGTTTAAAAGAAAGCAAGAAAGGCAATGCTTCGCCACTGAGGTGTGAGGTGTAACTGCTCCCTCACACTGAGAAATTCACATACAAATTTTCAATCCTGTAGCTAACTTTATGAGGGATATGCAGGTGAGCAAAACCTTCAAAAACAGATGGCTTTTCCACTCCTTAACCCCTCCAAATATATAGGCGATATATACAACCCTGAAATTTTTTTGACGTTGCTGCTCCTTTTTAGTCCATTAAAATTTGGACATGCTGACATTTTTACCCCGAGGCGAAGCTAATAAGCGGTTATAGACGTTATAGTATCACGACAAAAAGTTAGTAACTGGTCCGATTTCAAAAATTCTAACGGACATCGATAAAACACATATGATTTCATAAGAAAAGTGTTTTTGATTTTATTGCCATAGACATGTGGGTCTATCTATAAATCTTAAACCTAAACCGATTTTTACAAAAATTTATCCGGGACAGACTTATCAGGCATAACGAGATGCACATGCGCCGAGGGGTTTTATCATTTTTACTGAGAGTCAACCTCACTTGTATGGCATTGTGCTGCCTACAAAAAACCTTGCAAACTGAATTTCAGGTTTTTTAATTCGAAAGAGGGACGCAGAAAATACGAAGATATATATATATATATATATATATATATATATATATATATATATATATATATATATATATAGAGTGTGTATATATATTATATATTATTTATATATATATATATATATATATATATAATTATTTATTCGAATTGTTGTTGCTGTGATTTATTTTAATCCCTTGATAATTAATTAGCAATAACAGGCTGGTTGAAATCTTAAAAAACTCGATTTAATTAATAAGTTGACGTTTCACCTATGACATTCATAGTTATTCAAAACTTTTGAAAAAAAATTGAAAATTCTTTGACATTTATTGACTTGAAAAAATTGAATAGATAAGATTGATCTTTCTTGTTAAAAAATTCTTTCAGTCTAATATTAAACATTCAAAATTGTTATTATTAGAAGGCAAGGGAAAACTACAGAAACCTTTACCTATGTAATGTTCGAAAATAATAATAATAGGGTAGCTATTTATTTAACAGAAAGAAATTAGTCACGGGAAAATCACTTATTTGTGGTTTATTTTTTTGAAATCTCCGGTATGGGAGATTTGGTCAAACTTTGCCACGGAGGCGATTAATTCCATCCGAGAGATCTCAGAAAGAGTAAATTAATATTAAAAAAGAAAATTAGTTTTGGGAAAATATTAACCAGTAAAAGCAAAAATTATCGGTATTAGTTCGTTTATATGGAAGTAGCTGTTTTTTAATGAAATTTTTATAATAATGCCTCTGTTATGGAAGAAAATCACTTATTTGTGGTTTATTGTTTGAACTCTCCGGTATGGGAGATTTTGGTCAAACTTTGCCACGGAGGCGATTAATTCCATGCCGAGAGATCTCAGAAAGAGTAAATTAACATTAAAAAAGCAAATTAGTTTTGGGAAATATCAAACAAGTAAAGCAAAAAATTATCGGTATAGTTCGTTTATATGGAAGTAGCCGTTTTTAATGAAAATTTTTATTTAGAATTTCAAATTTTTTAAATGAAGAAAGGTACTTACAATATAAAACAATGTAGTTTGGGATCATTGCCATATTTTCAGCTTGCAATATTTAATTATTTATTCGAATTGTTGTTGCCTGTGATTTATTTTTAATCTCTTGATAATTATTAGCAATAACAGGCTGGTTGAATCTTAAAAAACTCGATTTAATTAATAAGTTGACGTTTCACTATGACATTCATAGTTATTCAAAACTTTTGAAAAAAATTGGAAATTCTTCGACATTTATTGACTTGAAAAAATTGAATAGATAAGATTGATCTGTCTTGTTAAAAAATTCTTTCAGTCTAATATTAACATTATTAATTAAATCGAGTTTTTTAAGATTCAACCAGCCTGTTATTGCTAATAATTATCAAGAGATATATATATATAATTATTTATTCGAATTGTTGTTGCCTGTGATTTATTTTTAATCCCTTGATAATTATTAGCAATAACAGGCTGGTTGAATCTTAAAAAACTCGATTTAATTAATAAGTTGACGTTTCACTATGACATTCATAGTTATTCAAAACTTTTGAAAAAAATTGAAAATTCTTTGACATTTATTGACTTGAAAAAATTGAATAGATAAGATTGATCTGTCTTGTTAAAAAATTCTTTCAGTCTAATATTAACATTCAAAATTGTTATTATTAGAAGGCAAGGGAAACTACAGAAACCTTTACCTATGTAATGTTCGAAAATAATAATAATAGGGTACTATTTATTTAACAGAAAGAAATTAGTCACGGGAAAATCACTTATTTGTGGTTTATTGTTTGAACTCTCCGGTATGGGAGATTTGGTCAAACTTTGCCACGGAGGCGATTAATTCCATCCGAGAGATCTCAGAAAGAGTAAATTAATATTAAAAAAGAAAATTAGTTTTGGGAAAATATTAAACAAGTAAAGCAAAAATTATCGGTATAGTTCGTTTATATGGAAGTAGCTGTTTTTAATGAAATTTTTATAATAAAATCCTCTGTTATGGAAGAAAATCACTTATTTGTGGTTTATTGTTTGAACTCTCCGGTATGGGAGATTTGGTCAAACTTTGCCACGGAGGCGATTAATTCCATCCGAGAGATCTCAGAAAGAGTAAATTAACATTAAAAAAGCAAATTAGTTTTGGGAAATATCAAACAAGTAAAGCAAAAATTATCGGTATAGTTCGTTTATATGGAAGTAGCCGTTTTTAATGAAAATTTTTATTTAGAATTTCAAATTTTTTAAATGAAGAAAGGTACTTACAATATAAAACAATGTAGTTTGGGATCATTGCCATATTTTCAGCTTGCAATATTTAATTATTTATTCGAATTGTTGTTGCCTGTGATTTATTTTTAATCTCTTGATAATTATTAGCAATAACAGGCTGGTTGAATCTTAAAAAACTCGATTTAATTAATAAGTTGACGTTTCACTATGACATTCATAGTTATTCAAAACTTTTGAAAAAAATTGGAAATTCTTCGACATTTATTGACTTGAAAAAATTGAATAGATAAGATTGATCTGTCTTGTTAAAAAATTCTTTCAGTCTAATATTAACATTATTAATTAAATCGAGTTTTTTAAGATTCAACCAGCCTGTTATTGCTAATAATTATCAAGAGATTAAAAATAAATCACAGGCAACAACAATTCGAATAAATAATTAAATATTGCAAGCTGAAAATATGGCAATGATCCCAAACTACATTGTATTATATTGTAAGTACCTATCTTCATTTAAAAAATTTGAAATTCTAAATAAAAATTTTCATTAAAAACGGCTACTTCCATATAAACGAACTATACCGATAATTTTTGCTTTACTTATTTGATATTTCCCAAAACTAATTTGCTTTTTTAATGTTAATTTACTCTTTCTGAGATCTCTCGGATGGAATTAATCGCCTCCGTGGCAAAGTTTGACCAAATCTCCCATACCGGAGAGTTCAAACAATAAACCACAAATAAGTGATTTTCTTCCATAACAGAGGATTTTATTATAAAAATTTCATTAAAAACAGCTACTTCCATATAAACGAACTATACCGATAATTTTTGCTTTACTTGTTTAATATTTTCCCAAAACTAATTTTCTTTTTTAATATTAATTTACTCTTTCTGAGATCTCTCGGATGGAATTAATCGCCTCCGTGGCAAAGTTTGACCAAATCTCCCATACCGGAGAGTTCAAACAATAAACCACAAATAAGTGATTTTCTTCCATAACAGAGGATTTTATTTATTAAACTATTTTCATCTCCAAATTTTCAATCCAATACTTAGCTACGCCGTTCTGATGAGGACCAAAGAGTCCGAAACACGTGTCAACGGCTGCTTCCATATAAACGTTCTATACCGATAATTCTACTCTACTTTTTTAATATTTTCCCGTGACTAATTTCTTTCTGTTAAATAAATAGTACCCTATTATTATTATTTTCGAACATTACATAGGTAAAGGTTTCTGTAGTTTCCCTTGCCTTCTAATAATAACAATTTTGAATATATTGACTGAAAGAATTTTTTAACAAGACAGATCAATCTTATCTATTCAATTTTTTCAAGTCAATAAATGTCAAAGAATTTTCAATTTTTTTCAAAAGTTTTGAATAACTATGAATGTCATAGTGAAACGTCAACTTATTAATTAAATCGAGTTTTTTAAGATTCAACCAGCCTGTTATTGCTAATAATTATCAAGAGATTATATATATATATATATATATATATATATATATATATATATATATATATATATATATATATATATAAGGACGAAATAGTCTGTTTATCAATTTCCAACGATTGTGATAAACAAAGTAACATTTCTTACAATTACGCGTCTATAAAGGTAGATGTAGATATTTCGATGCTTCGTGAACTCTTATAACCAGCTCCGCTAGGAGGTTTGTTTTGATTAGTTTCAAATAAATGTCCTGGATCACTTAATTTTATAACCACGGTGCGTGTTTCGTTTGCACGAATAATTCTTACTTATATATATATATATATATATATATATATATATATATATATATATATATAAATATTTTTCAAATATTTACTTAAGAAATAACCTTTATATATATATATATATATATATATATATATATATATATAGGTTATTTCTTAAGTAAATATTTGAAAAATATTTTTTATTTCTCAACATCTATCGAGATAATTAAATATGATATATGTTCTCAACAGACTTTAACATCTATTTGGAAATAAAATCATAACAATCCTGTAAAACTTAATTATGTTACTCTGACGCTCAATTTTATTCTGATATAATCTTACATCTTATGATTTTTCTTCATATATTTTGTGGTAAATTGGGATTTTGTTCTTAAATACTCCCAGAACTACCAAAAATGAATTTGTCCTTCATCTGAACTACCTCTCATTCAATTAAGAATATCTACCGAATTTGGTTAGAATATCTGAATAGACCTGGATGTAAAAAAATAAAAACTAAAAAATCTTATAATTTGATCCTTCTGTATATCGTAAATGAAAGCCTTAAGGCCCTAGCTTTATTTGTCGAACTGACATTAGTTGTATATAACTCCAGGATCCGTCCTTGAATTATTTGTACTCATTTAGAAAACACCCTGTCTATGCAACGCAATAGTCTATTAGACTATTAGAAAATACCACAAGAATACCCAAAACAATATGAAAATGTGAAAAATTAATGAATTAACGAATATCTTTCTTGTATTGTTGAGAAATAATTACGTTCTGAAAATGTCTGGTTCCTCTGAAAGTCTGATAAACGAATCATTATTATATGTAGGAATAATTATAAAGATTGTTCAATATAAGATGGATCGGAGATCAATCGCTTCGGTCACTAATTTTCTGATACAGTCATGTATTAAATGTAAAATAAATTGAGTTGAGACAAAAAACGAGCCGAGTCAAGAAGAACGCTTGTGGGTACAACACGATCACTACGTTTACACTAACACAATGGAATGCTCGATATCATAATATATTATGAAATATAGCATATTATATTTTATATTTCGTGTAGCAATTCCAGCATCTTTTCAAAACTTTTATTTTCTCATCCGTTTCAATGCAGTTTAGAGGTACCTACAAATTAATTTCATTTTACAACAAAAAGTAAAAATAAAATCAGTATCCGTCATTGAGATTGGATATGCTGAATTTCTATCTCATGTTTCGTGTTTGAACATCTCGTAATTGTTTTTGTAGCATCTGAAAATATGTATTTTCAATTTTATATGGATTAATGAAATTCAAGGTAAATATTTTCTAATTCATATGCATTATTATGATGTATGTGTGTATATATATATATATATATATATATATACATATATATATATATATATATATATATATATATATATATATATATATATATATATATATATATATATATATATATATATATATATATATATATATATATATATATATATATATATATATATATATATATATATATATATTTATATATATATATATATATATATATAAATATATATATATATATATATATATATATATATATATATATATATATATATATATATATATATATATATGTGTTCACCTATCCCCCGATTTACACGATTTCGATTTTACACTGATGAAATTCGGAAAATTTCTAAAAATGTATTTTTGGTTCCTCAAAGTGATAGCGAATAAATTTCGAACATACCTAATTTTTTTAATTTTCAGCAGGTACAGGAAAAATTTTTTGTTTCTATTTTTGTTCTCATTTTTAGAATAATTTCACTACATCACGTCATTTTTTGGGCAAACTATAGCTAGTTTAAAGTTCCTTGATATGTTTTACTCTTGTTCCATTTGAATAAATGACTTAATTGCGCAGTTTTTTTCGTTTTACACGGTTTTATATATATATATATATATAATTATATATATATATATATATATATATATATATATATATATATATATATATATATATATATATATAATCTCTTGAAAATTATTAGCAATAACAGGCTGGTTGAATCTTAAAAAACTCGATTTTAATTAAAAAGTTGACGTTTCACTACGATATTCGTAATTGAAATTTCTTTGACATTTATTGATTTGATTTTAATAAAATCGAGTTTTTTTAAGATTCAACCAGCCTGTTATTGCTAATAATTATCAAGAGATTAAAAATAGATTCACAGGCAATAACAATTCGAATAAATATATAATATATATATATATATATATATATATATATATATAGTATATTATATATATATATATGATGCTGCTGAAAATTTAATAAATTTCTTTTAGAAAAGATACCTAAAATGTTGGATGATCTAGACGATGTACCTTTCTTGTATAGGGAACCATATAACCATCAATCGTTATCTTTGAAACCAACTGAATCCGGAGGAAATAGTAAAAATAATTTCCAAAATTAAAAATAAATTTTCCAGCGGCGTCGATGGTGTGCCAATCAGTGTAATAAAGTTATGCACTGATGAAATTAAACATGTGTTATCGCATATTATGAATAATTCCTTTAAATATGGAATTTTTCCCAATAGGTTAAAGTTTGCTTTAATCAAACCTTTATATAAGAAAGGCGATGTGACTTCAATGGATAGTTATAGGCCGATAAGTCTGTTATCGAGTTATTCAAGGATATTTGAACATGCTTTTTGTAATAGGTTACTCTTGTTTTTGAAGGAATGTAGTTTTTTCAATAGTTCTCAACATGGTTACTTGGAAGGTAGATCAACCCAGTCAGCACTACATCAATTTACTGAAGTAATTATCAAACTACTTGAGGAAGATAAATTAGGATTAGGAATATTTTTAGATTTAACAAGTGTTTATGATTGCCTTTTTAGACAATTTATGTCAGTAAAATTAGAAGTGATAGGTTTGAGAGGTAGTACGAAAGGCTGGATTGATTCATATCTTTCAAGTCGTCAACAAAGTGTTTGCATCACTAATAATGGAAGAAATTATAAATCTAAATTTGCGGAATCAAAATTTGGTATACCACAGGGAAGTGTTCTAGGTCCTGTTTTATTCATTGTTTTCATTAATGATCTATGTACATTGGAAAGAGATTATTTCGATGCGATAACATGTTTTGCAGATGACACTAATATCATTCTGGGAGATAAGGAGTTTGAATTACTGGAGATTAAAGCGGATATGGCTTTCAGACAGTTGAAATCATGGTTTACTGCTAATAGATTCATCATTAATAATGAAAAGACTAAAGTGATTATATTTAGTACTCAAAGATCTGTTAAAAATAAAGAAAATAATGTTGAAATTGATGGAATAAGTATAAAACTTGAAGAGTCAACAAAATTCTTAGGGGTTTACATAGACCAATACTTAAAGTGGACTAGTCATATTGATTATTTATCTCGTAAGCTCTGTCAGGTTGGATATGGTATTCGTTTATTGTCAAATTATTTTAATAATAAAAGTTTGAAGATGGTATATCATGCAAACTTTGAG
Organism: Cynegetis impunctata; assembly: GCA_030704885.1. Lineage (NCBI taxonomy): Eukaryota > Metazoa > Arthropoda > Insecta > Coleoptera > Coccinellidae > Cynegetis > Cynegetis impunctata. Next base: position 63,293 of record JARQZK010003064.1, on the reverse strand, counting down.
TCGGTTTTAAGATATGGGATCATATTTTGGGGTGCTAGTTCAGAGGTGCAAAGATTGTTTACATTTCCTAATAAAATTTTGGGAATTTGAAGACAAAAAGTTTCACTTATTAAATTCATATATATATATATATATATATATATATATATATATATATATATATATATATATATATATATATATATATATGAATATTATATATGTTTTATCAATTGATATTTGCTTATATTTTTTTTTTTTAATTGAAAGGCGAGAACCCCAAAGGGATATTCTCAGTACTGGCCTTGACTGGAGTCATTAGCCAACAGACAAACTAATATATCGATATAACACGAAGGAGTTGAACTGGGATACATTACGCCAAGGGGCTCGTCAAGGCGATTTCATTCTTCATACACATACAACACATAAGCCACGGAAAGGTAGGTAATAACATATGGATGGGTACAAAGGGAGAAACGACGTTGTAGATAATAGACTGAAGGATCTACGAACAGCCTATTACCATCAAAATTTCAGACCTATTGTTCTAATATGATCATAAAGTATTTCGTATACTTCCAAATTATTCAAGCTGAGGATGAAGTTCAAATTGAAAGGTTGTTGGAAATTGATTATCGAATTTAGTTTAGTTAAAAAAAATTTCGTTTGATTCTGAAAGTTTCTGCACGTCAATGTAAGGTGATCAGCTGAACCATATTCACCGCACTCGCATAACGGACTATCCTGGAGGCCGATTCTATGAAGATACATTGGACATATGTAATGACCGCTTCTGAGAACGGCTTATGGTACGGACAAAATCTCTTCTATTTCCTATATTATTATACCACAACTTGGTCAAAGGGGTTGAGTTGGATATTTTTGTGTAGAATCTTCCCACTGTGCTTGCCTGATATTGAACTTTCCATTTATTTAAAATATTCCTCTTATATATGCTATAGACCTCAGACGAAAAACACTTCGGATGCACGACTGGATTCCTGGCCGCTAGTTTTGCAAATTCGTCTACTTTTTCATTGCCATATATCCCAGAATGCGATTTAACCCACAAAAGTGTTACGATGTTGTTTACTTCTATTTCATGAATCAAACAAAGAATATCTCTGTGAACTGGAGTAAAGGAAGTATCAAACTTAAGATATTTTAGTGATAGTAGAGCACTCTGACTGTCTGTTACAATTAGGAATCTATTGTGTTGGATTTTGGGTTTGTGTTTTAAAATAAACTGAAGAGCCAGTTGGATGGCAAAAAGTTCTCCGTGAAATATGGAACACTTTTCATTCAACGTAGTGATCTCCGAGATTTTTAAAAAGGGGTCATATACTGCTACACCTGTTGCTTATTTGCTTATATTAAATATTTAATAAATATACAATTGGTCGAAGTATACGTTATAAACCAATCAACATTTTTCAATATGCAAATTTTTTTTTATCAATGAGAGTAACCAAGTATATATTCGAGTATATGTCAGGTGAAAAACTATACTGAATCATCTCTATTAAAAATATTAACCATAACTGGAGCTTTGGAAGTTCGAAATGACGGCATTGCCACGAATAGATAATTCAGATCGTTATACATATATACATTGAATAAACGAAATAATCTAAAAAACTATTTACTCTTGTAAAAGTAGTTTTTGCAAAGATATTAATAATGCATTAAATAAACATATCGATTGGTTGTGCAATATTGATACCTGCGTATATAACATAAACGTTGTAAACAATGTATATGCATGCGGGAAGATATATTAGTAAAGGTTCCCAATGCTGGATAATAATTTTAATTCGAAATTACGACGTAAAGTAACCGATACGCGACCGCAAGCCACCTTCGGGGGGCACCGATGCGAGCCTTCCACTCTTATTAACCACCTCTGATTGCCGGAAATCATCTGCACCGTACACCACACTCTAATTATCATTCCATCTCACCTCCCTATTAGAACAACATCTGTGGTATTGTATATCATAATTAACAAAAAACAAATGTGCCAGATCAAGTGAGGTATGCTCGTATTCAGTTTCCATGTTGATATTGTAATTCCAAAGTCAGTTTTGGAATAATTTCTTAATAACAATAAAATATTACCGGAGGAATATTGTGCAACATTTTTGTTTCCGAAAATATTCCCAAATGTTTCAAAATGTTCCTTAAAAGTTCTTTATTTTTCGGCAACAAATGTTGACTGTTCCTACTTGTCGCCGGTTTCTATTTTGAGCGGTAAACTTCAAAAGGAAATAGGAAACATGTGTAAAAACACGTATCGAGAACGCAGCTAGTAAACATTCGTGTCGCAGATTTTCAGTGTTCAGTGAAGTACGAAAACGAATAAATATAAAGCTACATTATGCAGTTAATAAAACAACGGATAATTGGGAGAAGTATAAACGGAAAAGAAATATTGCAGTCAAAACAGTTAGACAGGAGAAGAAGAACTATTTAGAGACAAAGATTGACTCAAATAAGAACAATCCTATTAAAATGTGGAAAACACTGAACACATTAGTACCGAATAATAACAAAGAATACAATCTTACAACTGTTGATTTCGGCAATGGTGAAATAATCTCTGATGTGACTTTGATACCAGATGGCCTGAACACATTTTATATCAAAAGTATAATAAATATAACTGATGGAATTGTCAACAAATTTTCCCATAGCTTTCCTATAACTAAAAGAAAAACTCATAATAAATTGTCCAACTTTAGTCTTATCAATATGGTAGATCTGGAAAGAATTGTTGGTTCTTTGAAAAATAAAAGTATCCCCGATGAAATTTGTATAGAACTTCTGAAGAAGTGTTTCAGTGCCATTTGTAGTCCATTGTTGAACATTGTCAACAGTTCTTTGGAGAGAGGTGTAGTACCAACATGTTTAAAATTATCTACTATTATACCTATACCAAAAGTGCCAAATACAAACCAAGCTATTCAGTCGAGACCAATAAACATGATTAATGCTACAGCTAAAGTATTGGAGAAGGCTGTATATGAGCAGATGGTGGATTATTTGGAGAGTAATAGGGTCCTATTTGAGTATCAGTCGGGTTTTCGGAGCAAACATAGTTGTGAAACAGCATTACAATGTGTTTTAACAGATTGGAAGAAAAGTGAGGAAAACAATCAGTATACGATTGCAGTGTTTCTTAACCTTCAAAGCGCATTTGAAGCTGTAGATAGATGCAGACTGATTAGAAAGATTGAAGGCGTAGGTATTGATGGAATGGCACTAAACTGGATCATGAATTATCTAAGCAATAGACGTCAAAGGTTGAAACTCGATGAAGTTTGTTCAGATGGAATGCTTAATGATATAGGAGTACCCCAATGGTCTATTTTGGGACCATTGTTATTCCTAATATATTTAAATTACATTGTAACCATAGCAGAAGAATGTAAAATTCACTTATTTGCCGACGACACCTTACTGTACTTTAGTAGTAAAGATGTACATAAGTGTGTTGATACCATGAACGCTGGTCTTGAAAGGGTGTATAGATATTGCTGCACAAATCTTCTAAAAGTGAACGTAAATAAGACAAAATGGATGTTATTGGGGAAACATAGAGATCATAATAATGGAAACCTACTTCTACGATTGAATGACAGTGATATAGAAAAGGTGAACAAATTCGTGTACTTGGGTGTGACTATCGACAGTAAATTAAAATTCAAGGAACTTGCTGACCAGATAATCAAAACAGTGGCTTACAAGGTCAACTATTTAAGAAGATGTTCCCCATATCTCAGCCAGTGGTCTAAATTATTGGTATACAACTCCATAATCCTTCCACATTTAAGTTATTGTTGTACCATTTTATTTTTTCTCAATCAAAATGAAATAAACAGACTGCAAAAGATGCAGAATCGTGCTATGCGAATAATCTTACAATGTTCGAGGATGACACCGATAGCAAATATGTTGCAAACCCTTAAATGGCTACCAGTGAGAAACTCTTCGAGTACCTAGCACTGATCTTTATTTTTAAAGTCAAAATTGGATGTTCGCCTATATATCTACAAAATAAATTAACTTATGTGGCTGACATACATGAGTATAATACAAGAAACGGAAACAACATAAAGGTTGAAAAATATAAGAAGAATAGTACATATAATTCATTATTTTATAAAGGAGTAGATTGTTTTAATGACCTCCCACAGGGAATTAAACAGAGTGGTTCGATAGGTACATTCAGGAGATGATTGAAGGATTACTTGATGAAAAATTGATATGTTGTTGTGTAGTTGTGACTTTATTGTGTAACTTTTTGTCTATATGTGTGTATTTTTGGTCGGGTGGTTTCTATTTCTTTCATGTTAATTTAATTTTATTTATTGTGTGACAATGTATTTACTATTGTAAATGAATTAGATTTTCAACTAAATAAAGATATATATATGTATATATATATATATATATATATATATATATATATATATATATATATATATATATATATATATATATATATTGAAGTAACATTGAGGAACATTTTTGTTGCTGTTGCTGTTGCTTGTTTCCGTAAATGTTCTAAAATGTTCCTAAATGTTCCTTTAAATTTCTTTATGTTTCGGCAACAAATGTTGACTGTTTCTACTAAATAATATGCAATTATTGACAATTTTAGTTGCTTCATTGAAAACAAGAAATATGCGTATGTTGCCCTAAGTTTCTACCCTCGGCAACAAGGAGAAACATTCTGCAACTAAATGTTCCTCCGGTGGAACTGTAGCTTTAAAATTAAAACCAGAGAGGAGAATGCTCTAACACTTCTAACAGTCTAACCCAGAGGTTCCCAAACTTTTTTTTCTCATAGACCACTTTGAAAATTTTGCTGGTTCCGGTGGACCCCCTGCAGCTACATTCCTACCATATTCCCAAAACTCGACAAAAATATGAAGATTAGATCTAACTATTGAAATTTGCGTCGCGGCTGAGTTGCAACCACGAATTAACAGTTTTCGAAAAAAAAGTGAGAATTTATTGGTTAATTAATTAATTGAATTGATGGATGTCAAAAATTGAAGTTGGTCAATCACAAAAGTGATTCCATCCAACTTTACTTTCAAGAAATCTACCCAAAGCACAAGAAACCAATCAATTCTCACTTATTTTATTTAGAAAACTTCTCGCCTCCCCATTCGGAGTGGTAAAAATAAAAAGAGATATAGTTTATTTTTTTGTGTTGTATTTATTCAAATATGTAATTAATACACTATCAATTATTAGGTTTACATCACATTGTAATATGATAACAGTCGTGATATGATTAGACTTAAACGTTAATAACGTAAAGTAACTTCTGCAATGACAATCACAAAAAGTCATAATTTCAATGGGAAGAATGTTCTTGATGGATTGGCAGCAAATTATCAATATTTGGCTTCAGTTTTGTTAGAAATAACCGAATATCTGCCCCTTTTTTTTGTCAAAAAGTTGATAACGACACTAAAACTTCTTTCGACACGATATGACGAGGAAAACGCTATCCGATCATAAGCTTTTTCGCAGTTCCCCACAGTCCAGGATATTTTTCGAGTATTTCTGCCTGCAGCCAAACTTATTATCTTGTAATATCACATTCTCCACTTCCGTTTCATCAAATGGATTTATGATCCATGGTGGTATTTATATCGTCAAAATATCTTCAAAAGTGATTCTGCAGTCATCATGCAGGGCAATTGAATGTTGAACGTATGTCCGAATATTCTTATCAAGGCATTCTACCTGCGACAAAGTACTTACTTTTTCCGATACTGGCAAACACTATCATCGATTCACTTTACTTTACTTTTCTTCTCAAAATTCAGGAAACAAATGAGTAACGTTCAGCATAGGCATTCGTATTTATATTGGTAAAAAATCGAATAACTTCATGCAAGATTGTAAGCAAGATAGGTGAAGTCAAGCTGACATTTTAGTTCTTCACTATCGAAACCAGATAAATTTTCGTGGACCTCCGCTTACGAATTGGGAACCCCCATTATTTTTTCACGCCAACGCAGACCCCTGTCGAGTCTCCCGTGGACCCCTGGGGGTCCACCTGGACCACTTTGGGAATCAATGGTCTAACCGAATGAAGGGCACATTTAGAATAATTCAAAATAAAAGTAACAGCTCAGTTTGGTGATGCATAAAGCTTGAATATCTGCAAAAACTCATGAAATTGCTATATAAAAATTGCGACAATTTGTGATCGATATCCGCACGCAATAAAAAACACATGGATGTTTCTTTAATGTACATCCCAAATTCAAGCTTGAGAAAGTCATGATTAAATTTTGATAAAATGCACCACACCTGGAGAAATGTAACTATAACAAGATATTGGTAGAAACGCCATTTAGAACAAGTAACCATTAAACCAGAAACTCTAAGCAGACGGCAAAAAGGATATAAAAGGTAATAACTTCTCGCGGATACTCATTAGCAGGCCGGTTATTTGATGGTAGTTTTTTCACCCGTTAAAGTCTCCTAGATCCCGATATTGACGTCTATGGAGACATAACGAATATGATAATGAAAATTTATTCGTTTAAGCTCATCTGAAAGAACTAAATTTCGGCTTAAAAATTTCGTAATTCAATACCGGCAGTACAATAAAGCAAGGGTAATCCCGTGGAAGAAATATATGCAGGGCTATAGTTTCTTTGAAAGTAAACAGCTCTTTATTAAACGAGTCACAAATTAGCCAGGTGTTTTGCCAAGGTAAGCCGGTGTTACTTAGTGGGTGTAAGGGATCTTGGTGGTGAAATAAAGCCTGTATTATATGGTCCAGGTAGTCGCATAGTTTTTATAGGAACGCATTGTTCGTTTTCCGAGAAGAGTTAAGATTAATTTCAGTTGCTTATAAGGATTCCGCGTCATTCAGAATGAAATTGATCAGTTCGGGTTTACAAAAGAAAACTAGTCTACTATTTTACACTAAGTTCTTTAGATTCATTAATGAAATATTGTTTCAAAGTGAGATATCTTTGTTCAATACCTTAATTCGGTATTGTCATTATTTTTATAGAAATGATATACATGCATAAGAAAGAACAAGTTGTTATAAAGAAAATTAGGCAAAATAAACACAAGTATAAAAATAGAAAAAGATATTTCAAGAATTCGATTTACTTTTGTATGACCAATTGGCTTTCAATTTAAATATTCCAAATTTGGAAAGTAAATGTAAATAAAAGATATTAATTTTTTGGAGAAACTTGAAATTGCTCAGTAAAGATTAATATATTAGAAATATCAAGTACTAAACGCAGATGAATTATTCCTTTTTGACTTCTCAACATACGATATTTACAAGAATTTCGTGAGTCTTTTTAGCATTTGGAAATAGAAGACGATATTGTATATCAAGAAGTTACATTTCAAATATCTACAATCTCAATTTCATATTATTGTCTACACTTTTCTTAGCAATAATAGGCCATTTAAGTTTTTAAAGTAAATTTATTAAAAAGTAAACGTTTTGTCACTTTCTGAAGATCAAAACTACTTTGGCGTTTACGAAAAATGGAAATTCTGACAGAAACAATGGTTAAAGACAACATAGGCACGAACATTTCAATTATATATATATATATATATATATATATATATATATATATATATATATATATATATATATATATATATATATATATATATATATATATATATATATATATATATATATATATATATATATATATATATATATATATATATATATATATATATATATATATATATATATATATATATATATATATATATATATATATATATATATATAATTATTATAATTAAATGAAATATATATAATTTGAATTATTGTTACCTAGACTTCTATATGTTTATCGATGAAGAGATTGGGTTTCTAGGTTAAGTAGTAAAATCAATTTATTCTATATAAATAAATGTTTCGGCATATTTACCTATACTGAAGCATATTATATACTGAAGAAGGCAAATATGCCGAAACGTTTATTTATATAGAATAAATTGATTTCACTACTTAACCTAGAAACCCAATCACTTTAAAGATAAATATATATATATATATATATATATATATATATATATATATATATATAATATATATACATAATGTTTCATATGAGATTTAGCATGGACAGGAGATTTAGTTCCTATTTCAGATTATATTGAGAAGTCAATTTCATATTTTTGTAAGAACACAATATTTAATAGGATATGTGTAAATAGAGTCATTCAAATAATATCAACCTACTATGCACATTTAATATAGTTACTCTTCGACCTTTTTGTAATTACTCAAGTAGAGTAACCTAATTTAGTATTTAGTTTAATTAGATATACACACTCATTTTATATTCCATGACTAATTTTTGAATGTGTTTTCCGATTCTTTTTTCTTGCGAATGCAACTACATAACTATTGATAGATATATTTTTCTCTGATGAAATAAAATTTTCCACGTTTTTGCAGCTTAAAAAAAACTTTATAAAACAGATGTGGCATTTCAGTAATATTTTTTGTACCTAAAATATTGTGTTAAACGAATATAGATCAGAAGTCATTCTGAAAGTAATATTTGTCTAGCTTGAAACTCTTGATGAATTTAAATCTCAATCAAATTCACTCTAATTCTCGAAAATGCAAGAAGATCCAGTTTATTTTTCTTCTTCACACCAAACTAAAACAGTCCTCATTCCGACCCTTCAGACAGTTACAACTACAAAAGGGGTATTAAATTACAACCCTTCAATGAGAAATCTCATAACGAAGTTCAGGGTTACCAGTCTAAGATTACAGTACTTCTCTATCTTTCTAGGTTGAACAGAACTTTCAACCAGTCTTCTTTTACATTATTAGAAAGCTTTATCGGCATGAGAAAATATCATTGGAAATGAAATAGAGGGTTGTCATTGAACTACTTTAAATGAGGGATTTGTGTGTGACCTTTTTGGTTCTACGATATTTCAGAGACAGTCCGTTGCTCATTTTATAATTGAAAAGATACTAATGAATGATTCATGTACTTACAATAAAACGAAAAAATAATTGGCATTTAAATTTGGAATAATTGCACAATTATTATATTCGCTACTATGTTCTTCGTTTGACTAAATAATATATCAGATACTCTTGATAATATAGACCATATGATCCCCAAGAAATAAAAAAGAAACATTAACAACTTATCACACTAAACGTCATAAAATAATATAATGGACACAGAATGTTCACTAATCTCATGAAGAATTTCTTTTTTATTGATAACTAAAATAAACACTTGGCAAAATGTTTCACTATATATTGAAAATTTTAATAATAGAACAATCGATCATAGGCAAAAACACTTCAAACATATATATATATATATATATATATATATATATATATATATATATATATATATATATATATATATATATATATATATATATATATATATATATATATATATATATATATAATATATAGATTATTGCATTATGATTTAAATCAATAAAACTTATCGATAATGAGAATATCAATTTTAAAAAAATGAGTGCGAAAATTTTTAATTTTATTCTAAATAATCTAAAACAAAAATCGTTAAGTAATAATTAAGTAATAATCGCAAAACCAAGTCTCTAAACACCATATATTTCTTCGTATTTAGTTGTGTTACTTTATCAATTTTTTTTTAATTTGTGTAATTTTCTCAGAACTGTTATTCCTTTTTTTCATTTCTATAGATTAATATGTTAAATTGTTAATTTTTTCAATTTTCCTATACTTCATTCGATTGTTGACACTAGAAGTGGACATGGGCAGCTTTTTACATCAACTAGTACAAGTAATATAACTGTATAAAATATCAAGAGGACTTAAACTGTACTTGTCATTAAATACAGAGAAGCTTCATGAATGTTTTATGTCTGAAAAGCAAGTTGGATGACAATAATTAGCCTTCGTCCAGACTGTAGTCGTATAATGGTTAGTATTTTAATGGTTAAAACGCTAAAGTGTTCTATATCGGATATAAATGAACACTGTCCAGTTATTAAGCTTTATCGATTAACCATTTTCAACATTTTCCTTGTCACTTTTGATTACCTCTAAATCATGAATAATTTCGTTTTCATTGATTTGCGAGGTAGCAATAAAAATCGGTACAGATATTCAAGCTCTGATTTTATTGAGAATCTAGGAGTTTCGTATATAATAATTGTTATTTTACAGATTATTGGTTAGACAATAATATATGTGGAAGACCAGGTCATATGTGCACTCCCCTGTATATGTGAACTGAACTTCGCCCTTTCCTATAAAATAATTATTAAAAATGAAATTCCTAAAAGAAGTTTAACAGAATAATAATAATGTTTGTTTATTATATATTCTTGGTGTGGAAAAAAAGTTGATTCCAATCATGTGTTTCGTTAATGCCATTTTCTCACATTTTCGGAGAATATATCGATGAGTTTTAAAAATATTTAGCATTAGTTTATTTATATTGTAGGCATTATATTGGTTAAAAACAGCAAAAGGGGTTACAAACATCAATTTATTTCAGTTATTGACATTTTACTGTACCTAAGCCCACTTCAATTTACAAATCAAATTTTTGGCACATCATATATATATAACTATTTATATATATATATATATATATATATATATATATATATATATATATATATATATATATATCGTTTTATTTATGTGTTAAAAGATCTCAATTTCCAAGTGAAAAGTTAAACTATAATTGTTCGCTTCTGTCAAGTTTGAACATTGTAAATGTGTTTTATGATATGTTTATGGTAAGATTTGAACCTGTTAAGTTATTGTTAAGCATGATTTGTGTATTTATTTATTTTAGCGATGACATGACAATCATATGTTAATTTGATAAAGGTTAAAATAGTAACCGAAACGTTATTAGAACAATTTCAACATCATTTCTGTTTTAACTGAACCAGAAAACCCAATAAAAGAATTATTTACTATATATATATATATATATATATATATATATATATATATATATATATATATATATATATATATATATATATATATATATTATTTATTATTCTTGCCTGAGTTGTATTGTTATTACTTGTCTTTTTTAGGCATAACAGGTCATTAAGCTAGAAAGTCATGAAATAAAATGAAATATTTGATAACATTTTCAATCAAGCACTACTATCAATAAATCCCCATTCAAGAATCTAAATCCGAAGAGATATACATGGAATATAAAGTTCGAAAACAATAAAATTTCTCATCTTATTGATAAACATAAATTTTAATTGAAATAGTAAAACCTAAAGCTAAAATTTATTAATTTTTGCGTTAAACCGCCTTATTTGGAGATATCACTAAGTGCGTTGCAGTTCTTTCAACTTGAAGGTCGAACAATAATTCTGAGAATATCGAGACGCAAATGAGCCGTTACGTTGTTTGTAACAGATAAGCAAAAGCCCAAATAAAGAACCCATTGATGTACCTCCACCTAATCAAAAACTATGGTTACACCTTTATCAAGCCTTATTATCTCTGAATAAATATATGGCTTCTTAGACTGATATATTAGCGGTCGATTATGTGTATGGTCCTAAATCAATATTTGAAATTAATATCTTGCAAGACGTGAGATTGAACAACTGTCACATATTTGTGGCATTTAAATAAATAGGAATTAATGTGTTCGGCCGGCGAATGCGTCATATATTTAATGAATGCTTTGATTGTGCAAAGCTCTCTATCAATCAATATAGCACTGATACGTGGAAATAAGCCACGACTGTTGAATTCATTCCGTTGTATCCGTTTGGGTATGTCATTTGCTTAGGTAAAGGAGACTATTTCATTGCCTATATATGTATATATCGTTTAATCTATTTCTAAATTGCTTCTTCAGTTACAGAATTTACAACTGTAACTGTTCGTTGAGGTTGAGGTTTATATTTAGTAATTATCAGTGGAGGGTTTACCAGCAGGCTGAGTAGGCTGGAGCCTAGGGCGGCAGATTTATAAGGAATAGGTAAATTCCCTCCCAAGAAAAAGGGATTTAGAAAAAACGGTTAAATTCGGTCCCAAATTTTGGTGGTCAGTGAAAGTGCATAGGTAAATTCGGTCCCGGCAAATTATTTTAAGAGGGGACCAATGAAATAAAACAGTAGTATTAAATAATTTTTGTTTTATTGGATGAAATATACTTATAAAAGTGAAACATATGCAAAACTATATATTTGTATAAGACCTTTACGCTTAAACGCCACAGTGAAATGAGACACATTTAATAAAATGCAAACGACTTATTTCGTTTTTCGTATATGATTCAATCATTTTTGTAATAAATTTTTGACGGTTTTTAACTTTAGTATTGGTGATTTTAGCATTCAAATGTACACTTTGTAACTTTACATAGGATTCGATTTGAAACTCTTTAAGTTTATTAATAAAAACAAAAATGTTTGGATGAGACTTGTAAAAGGAATCGTTAAAGTGTCTATGAAAAGATTCGCATGTATTCGTAGTGCGTGTAAGTTCTGCTGAGTTTTTAGCCCAAAGTGAAGGAGGGAATAGTGACTCCTCAGATATGTAATTATCTATCAGATAATCGGAGTACATTTGAATCTTTTCATCGTCTGGTGCTATTGATAGCAGACCGAATACAAAACAATCACTGATTTCTTCAGGGTTTAAGAGAGTAAGAGCAAAATCATTTTTAGCCATCGCCCGGCATCGGAACCTTCATCTTTGTAGGCAGATATTAAACCAATTTGCTGAATTTTTTATACTATGAGTGCAAAAGATGAAATCGACATCCGATTATTTGAGCCAAATTTGTTCGACAGCCTTATGGATACCTTTTTCAAAATCGATTACAATTTCAGAAATGTCTAATCGAACACTATTTTTGATGCAAATTTCTATTACAATATTAAATAATTTTTGGTAGGTTTCACTACGTTTGTTGGGTAATAGGGAAAAAATCAAAGGAATATAGTGGCCGTTATAATACCCGTGTATCGTAAAAAACTGACAAAAAAATTGTGGGCGGTAGTTAAATGTGCCATCCAAATATATTCGTCTGACTTTTCCAATAAATTCAATATTTGATTTACAAGAAAATACAGCGATTTGATCAGCTGCATCATTAAAGAGTAAAAAATTTTCACCTCTGGATGTTTCAATGTTGATCTTCGCCAAAATGTTGAAAGTTTGTTCAACACTAGTTGGCATTGTATAAATTCTTTCTTATTAATTCAACGTCTGACGTTTTGATAGTTGAGGGCAGATTGTCTTGAAGCTCTCGGCGGATGATTTTTGCAGGCTTCTCCGATAAATCATCAATAGCCTTTCTCTTGCACAAAGTGCTTACAATTTGGCGGTCTAGATGTTCTACATTTGCGTTATGGCAATGCTCCTTTACATGCTTTGTAACAGTTACATTGTCCAGTTCACCCATACTAAGCAAATAAGATCTACACTTTTTATTTATACACGTCCACCGCTTATCACCACTTTTTAATTTTTTTTGAAAACTATACTTTTTTATAATATAATATAAATATACTATAGTTTTTTATAACTACTATGTGCTTTTCTTTCTCACTCAAAATAATTTTGAGATCCATTTTGCAGACTATAGAGAATACTTGAATCGACTAATATGTAGAGTGAGAAAAATACGGAACTAAATGATAAATATTTCAAGCCATTACAGGTATTTATATTATTCATTAACTATTGTCGGAAAAGTCCATACTTCCTAATCACTTCTTGCTACGAAAGAGCTAAGCACCTTAGTATCGTAAAACTCTGGTTGGGAGGGAATTTACCTACCGATAAATGGGTAGAAAATTTATAATTTACTCTGCTACCTGCCGGGACCGAATTTACCATCACCCGATTTAAGGAGCGGCAAAATTGGGGTAAAAATTTTCACCTTCCCGCTGAAAATATTTAAAGTTTTCGGCAATTGGGAAGTTATTGTTTTCACTCCGATTTCCGAAAATCAAGGTTTCTTCAGATCTCGACGTTTTGAGGTACTAGGAAGCCATTATGACTATTTTTACGATAATCTCTATATGGCTGTAAGCATGCGTATATAAAGCTCTTTTAACTTTTTACGGCTTTCGAACGAGTTTCACCAAACTAAGATGTATTGAGAATTGCAAACGATTTGACATTTTCGATTTTGGGAAATCGCAAAAATGAAATTTTCAAAAAAATTATTTTTGGAATACCTCTTAGTCTCAGACTACCAAACCGATCAATTTCAAAATTTACTCAACACTCTTCCTCATTGAACTGCGTCGATTGACCCAGAGGGCATAAAAATCGGTTTATCAATTCATGAGATATCGTTGGTAACTTCCAGCTAATTTTGATTTAAAAGCGCTTGCAAAACTACCTGGTAGTTAATTTTTGAGCTCAAATATGTGGATTTTAATACTTTTTTTGAGTATAATTTGGGTGAGAGAAACTTTTCTTGCTTAAAACGGGTGAAAAATTATCTTAGATCTACCTTAAGCCAATAAAAGCTAAACGCCTTAGCCCTTTTGTGCATAGTCAAAACTAATGAAGAAGATTTCATACGACGATATAATTGATGATTTTGCGAATAAAGGATCGCGCAAAAAGGTATTGTAAAATTTTCATCCCTTGACTGATCGTCATCAACCAGATTGATCAGATATAATTGAATATATTGTTTTCAAACTGTAAGTGAACGCAATAATAATTATTTAACTACGTTTATTGAATGTATATTATTGTGCAAGTAGTATTAACGTATGTATACCTTACCCCGCCTCATTTGTAGTACTAGTGATTGAGTTTTTATTATCTCAGAAATATGCCCAAAGGAAATATTTCTTGTGCAATCTTACATAAATCGGTATGGGTTGTGAAAATGATTTAGGAACATACACATCGATCCCCTAGTTCACAATCATAATAATTACAGAAAAAAGGTGGTCTATTTAGAAAGATAGTGCACAAATCATGAAGTTACAATTTCATTGACAAAAATTTTTAATTAATTAGATTGTGAACTAGGGTATCGTATTGTAGAGTTCGGTAGGGGCGGCAAAATTTAAATAGCCTACTAGCGGAAAATATCTAAATCCGCCACTGGTAATTAAGCTGTAGTTGAATATGAATAAACATGATGGAATTTCCTGATGAAACTAACTTTAAACCATTGAAGAATGTATTATATTTTCTAGTCAGATTTGCTTGAAAATACAAGGCTGTATCGAGAGTTGCAGGAGTGGTAGTATAATCATTTAAGATGTTCTGAATAGGGTTGCCACCTCGGAACAAAGTGTCGTCCAGTCGCGATGACTTTAAAAAAAATGCATACACCGTACACCCCATCAGATTGAAAGAGCTGGAATTTTATGTCGTGGGTGTTTTTTGATGCAGACCAAAACTATTGAAATTAAGGTAAATTCAGTCATAATTATGGCATCTTCATATTTTTGGCAAGGGTGTGACAGGGAGGTGCATGACAAAATATTTTTAATCAGGTGGCACAAATATGAAAATTAATTATCCACAACATATCGGAAATTTCGCCCACTAGATCTTTTCGAAATGTGTACGGAGCTAAAAAAAAATCGAGGATTTTTGCACCCCGAAACCCTTAGAATGGAATGGGTTGAAAATTTGTACGAAGATTAAATTAATGCTAAAGAAGTGCTTTTTGATGACATAAAATTTCGTCTCTGAACGTTTCTATTTTTATGCAGTTCTGATTTTATGGTGTATCTCTGCAGCTTCAGCTGATTGTGTTAGTTGAAATTT
>JARQZK010003064.1:35000-42500 GCA_030704885.1 Cynegetis impunctata | reverse complement strand
TTGTATGTATTGTTGAATGTATATTACGACCTATTCTCAGACCGACTTTTGTTATTTTCGATTGCCATTTTGCAACCCTATTCTGGATCTGTAGATAAAATTGAAAAAAATGAAAATTGCAATGGAATTTTTATTGTAAGTCATGACAAAATGAAGATAAAATCTTTCCAAAATAATTAAAGTTTATAATCAACAAATGAAAACAGAGGTTGATCGTAGAGGGGTGAATATTTAGGGTTGTATGTATTGTTGAATGCTGTATCATAAAAAAAATAGAAGTAAAAATTTTGTATGAAAAATGAAAAATGAAAATTGAGGGTCCGATTCTCAGACCTACGAGATATGCACACAAAATTTCATGAGAATCGGTCGGGTCATTTCAGAGGAATTTAACAAATAAAAAATAGGGGTTAATCGTAGAGGGGTGAAAATGTAGGGTTGTATGTATTTTTGAATGCTGTATCATAAAAAAATAGAACAGAAAATTTTGTCTGAAAAATAAAAAATTTAAATTAAGGCCTGGACCACCCTTAACATTTAAAGGGATGAAAAATAGATGTTGGCCGATTCTCAGACCTACTCGATAAGCACACACAATTTCATGAGAATCGGTCAAGTAATTTCGGAGGAGTTTAACTTCTAACACCGTGACACGAGAATTTTATATATTAGATCTCTCAGTCGAAGTCTCGACTCTTTATTGGCATCGACTGAGACAAATTTTGTTGTTTAGGTCATAGCTCCTTGCCGAATACCCAGGTATAATCAATATTTTTAAGAAATTACTTACTCACTTGTATATATATATATATATATATATATATAATATATATATATATATATATATATATATATATATATATATATATATATATATATATATATATATATATATATATATATATATATATATAAATATATATATATATATATATATTATGTATATATATATATATAAATATATATATATATATATATAAAACTTGGTTCTCGGAATGAACCGCGTAAAAGATTTGAAAAATCTCGACGTTTCGGCTCCTTTTGCGAAGCCATCTTCAGGAGAATTAGAAGGAATTCCTCCTAATTCGATTCGTGGAGTAGGCAGATTGAGGCCACGTATGTGAATTATTTTCCTTCTTATTCTCCTGAAGATGGCTTCGCAAAAGGAGCCGGAACGTCGAGATTTTTCGAATCTTTTTCGCGGTTCATTCTGAGAACCACGTTTTTCAAATACTTTCGACCGCGGAAATTTTTCTGAACATATATATATATATATATATATATATATATATATATATATATATATATATATATATATATATATATATATATAATCTCTTGATAATTATTAGCAATAACAGGCTGGTTGAATCTTAAAAAACTCGATTTTATTAAAGAGTTGACGTTTCACTATGATATTCGTAATTGAAATTTCTTTGACATTTATTGATGTGAAAAAATTGAAAAAATAAGGCTGCTTTGTCTTGCTAGTTATTTATTATATGCTATTCAGTCTAATATTAACATTCAAAAATGTTATAATTAGATGGTAAGGGAAACCAAAGAAACCTTTACCTACGTTATGTTTGAAAATAAAAATAATAGGGTACTATTTATCTAACAACAAAGAAATTAGTCATGGGAAAACATTACAGATGTGGAGTAAAATTATCGGTATAGTACGTTTATATGGAAGCAGCCGTTGACACGAGTTTCGGACTCTTTGGTCCTCATCAGAACGGCGTAGCAAAGGATTGGATTGAAAATTTGAAGATAAAAATAGTACAACAAACAAAATCCTCTGATACGGAAGACAATCACCCTCATTGTGGTTTATTGTTTGAACTCTCCGGTATGGGAGATTTGGTCAAACTTTGCCACGGAGGCGATTAATGCTATCCGCGAGAACTAAGAACGAGTAAATAAACAATAACAAAGAATAACCAAATCTCCCATACCGGAGAGTTCAAACAATAAACCACAATTGTGTGATTGTCTTCCGTATCAGAGGATTTTGTTTGTTGTACTATTTTCATCTTCAAATTTTCAATCCAATGCTTGGCTACGCCGTTCTGATGAGGACCAAAGAGTCCGAAACACGTGTCAACGGCTGCTTCCATATAAACGTACTATACCGATAATTTTACTCCACATCTTTAATGTTTTCCCATGACTAATTTCTTTGTTGTTAGATAAATAGTACCCTATTATTTTTATTTTCAAACATTACGTAGGTAAAGGTTTCTTTGGTTTCCCTTACCATCTAATTATAACATTTTTGAATGTTTATATTAGACTGAATAGCATATAATAAATAACTAGCAAGACAAAGCAGCCTTATTTTTTCAATTTTTCACATCAATAAATGTCAAAGAAATTTCAATTACGAATATCATAGTGAAACGTCAACTCTTTAATAAAATCGAGTTTTTTAAGATTCAACCAGCCTGTTATTGCTAATAATTATCAAGAGATTAAAAATAGATCACAGGCAACAACAATTCGAATAAATAATTATATATATATATATATATATATATATATATATATATATATATATATATATATATATATATATAAATATTTATATAATTTATATATATATATATATATATATTTTTATATATATATATATATATATATATATATATATATATATATATATATATATATATTTATATATATATATATATATATATATATATATATATATATTTATTTATATATTTTTATATATATATTTATATATATATATAATCTCATTACATCCGTGTAATCCTACTACATATTACAACTGAAATACCTTCAATGAAAATTGAATGTTTTCCTTTCGTATTTGCTTCAGTTATCTCGCTTCCAGGTTCAATCATGACACATTGTAATATCCGGTTTTATTGTAGGAGTCAATGCTCTACTTTCATCTATAATTCTACCACAACACACAATACACGTTATATTTATTAAAATTGAAACATAATTCCATATACTACCTATATTGCGTTCCAATAGATCACATCAATATATTTCGAAAGTGTTCGTAGAGGTTATACCATAGTATGTATTGCATTTATTAAACATTAGAGACTGCTGCCTGTATATTCAATGAATTATTCAATTTCTCCATGCCGAGTATTCGATTATATTATTTCCTTTCCGATTATTAGTGTCTTTTCAGACACTTTTAGAGTACTATATAAATAGAAAATTTTATACTCAAAATCTCAAATATATTTCAGAAAAGTTACTTTTATGTCCTGAAATTTAAATTCACCACATTTTTACTTAATTTTAAATGAATTTATTGAAAGGGCAAACTTAATTCAATTAATACATTAAAGTTCTTCTGTTACATCCTTAAAGATATAAAATAACTTCAGCAGCATTTTAATGTAAATAGTTTAATAAAAGCGAAATAATTAATTGAAATAATAGTAGGATTTTCAAATGCAAAGTCGTTATTATTTGATTCAAAGAAAAGTATATTTGATATAAATTATATATTTGTTGCACTGAAGAAAAATACGGATTTAATTATTTACTATGACCAGGCTACTTTAAGGAACAAGTTATATTTGTTAGAACATATCTCGTCCGCTTTCTTTTGACATTGCTTTGGATAACCTGGACGGACGTGTAAAGTACCGTACAAAGAATTGAATTTCTCACATCTTGTTCGAGAAATATTGTTTCTTTAATTTTTTGGTTCAATATCGTCTACTGATTTAACTTGCCTGCTCTACTGATATATGAATAAAAGTACAAATATATATTTTTAACTTCATAAAGAAATAAAAAACTAACATTTTAATGGTTGGAATAAAAATCTATTGAGGAAACGCGTTTCGTCATAACATTGACTTCATCTCGTACTTTAAGTCAATGTTATGACGAAACGTGTCTACTCAATAGATTTTTATATCAACCTGTGAAAAGTTAGTTTTTTATATCTTTATAAAGTTATGAATATGAACTTTCACCAAATAAATGCCAATTCAATTCAATATATATTTTTCCATAATTTATCAAACCTAAATGTGGAATTCGTCTCTGGTATTTGGTATATGCGCTTAATAACGTAATAATAATTTGACAGACATCAATAATGAAACCAAATTGATGCTTAACTGATGTAGAATCCGCTTTAGCAGATTGAGACCGGGTGGCAGCTGACCTAAAAAGAAATTTACAAAGACAGTTTCTATATGAAAGGTGTAGAATTGTCACCCATTGTATCACAGTAGGATGAAATAACGACTCTTTTCATTGCGATCTAGAATTTTTAGAGCTATTAAAGTTATATTCACAACAATTGTAGAGAGTACTGTTTATGCTCAATCGATTGATCAGTTTGCTTCAATTAATATCTTATTTTTGAAAATAGTAGTGTCGATTGATTATTGTTTTTGATATTTAATAATCGATTCAAATAGGTACCTACTTTACAACATTTATATTGATTCAGATACTTTGATACACAATATAAGTTTTTTATTATTCAATGTTAAATTTCTTCCGCTGATTACCTACTAATTAAACAATATTGATAATAATGTTGATTATAATGCGTGACTCATGTTTCGAAGTACTACTTCTTTGTCAGATGCTGACGAAATACTGGTAGAGATATGTATATAAAATCATAATGATCTAGGAACTTAAATGTAAAATAGTTAGGGAATGCAAATGCTACCTGGAAACGTTTTGTTGAACTAGTTGAATAGTAGGCACTCGTTGTGAGTTCTACCTGGCCATCGACGAAAAGTCCTGAGTATTTGAATTTACTTATTTATTAAGATTTTAAGAAATTCAATTTTAAATCCTCATTCTCAGTAATTAATATTTCAAAGAAATGCTAGATGAGTACTTTAGATAGATCAATGAGATTCGGCCCTTCCATTATCAAAATTTCGTTTATGTTCTGAATATATTATTTGAAAATTTTTAGAAGTTAAGCAATGTAAAATTTTTCACATGTACTACAATAAATTTTTTATATTACAAACAATTTGATCTAATGGATTTATTAATTTTTCCAATATTATCAACGCTTGGAAACGCTTCGTTGACATTGTATGGCGAAGGAAGTGATTTAAACTTTAAAGCTAAAACTATTTCTCTCGAAGTTTCTTCTAGTCCAGGCAACGAAGGAAAAATTGAGGAAATAATTCATGTAGAAGCCAATTTTGTCATAGTTGTAGGAGAAAGTGTTCTTAGCAACATACTAAAAGTATTGTGGAGCGGGGGTGGAGCTCACGTTGGGGGGGTCCTTCAAAGGTCCCGTTTTTCAGTTTTTCGTTGATAACTCGAAAACTACTATCTCTAGCGAAAAAATGTTTATGTACTAAATTAATCCACATAAAATTTTCTTCAAAAATGGTTTCATACACTTTTTTGCTAGGATCAATGCTCAATGAGATATGGAGGGGAAAAATGGAAAATTAAAAAAAAGTTGTTATTGTTGAAGATAAAATGTTAATTGTTAAAAACAAAATGTTTTTTATTAAAAATGAAATGTTTATTGTTTGAAATCGAATATTTGTTGTTAAAAATGATGTTTATTGTCAAACATGAAATAATAAGTGTTTAAGGATGCATCTTCTATGTCGAAATCTAAACTTTCATCGTTATCGACGATGTCTCAGACGGGGGCTCCGTTCGTACATGAGCCGAGGCAGCCGCAGTTACCGGAGCAGACAGTCCCTGCTTTGCGGCAACAGCAGCGCACCCCACACCCAGTGGTGCATCGGCAAAATATCATGTTCAAAACTGTGTCGGGTGGGTTAAGGATCTCATCCTCTCCCTTGACCCATCAACGCGTTGTTCTCCAGTTGCAAATACTACTACAGCGAACTCCTCCAATGGCGTCAGATGGCGGTGCTTCCTGGTGATTTACAAACCGACGAGTACAGAATCAGGAATTCCTATTCCTCGCGTCAGGCGACCTGAACTTTTCATGGAGCGCATAAATGTTTGTTCTATAACCATATCCGACCAAATACCTTCCCAAGGTGTACCTGTGCGCTTAATAGTAAACTACCCCTTTTCAACAAACTCAACACCTCCGGATGGCTAGCTTTCAGTTGTATCATATGTTTTACGTAGAGATGGACACATTTTGCGTACTGGAAGTTCCCACTTGCATGAAAAAATGGGATCATTTGCTGTACACATGCCTAGTGGTCATCCCAAATACCACAACGCTCAGAAACAATGAAATACTTCATCAAGGTAACCATGTGGACATACTGAACCCACAAAGCAGCGGTAGACCCATTATCCTTGAGGGATTCCAGATGATTCTGAGATTTCGTCAAAGCTTACGCCAAGGAAACATTCTCTTCAACTTTTTCTGAAGTAAGTTCCTACATGTTGGTTAGCATAGATCTTCCTCTTCTCTTCCTTTGAAACATTGGCACCTTCTAGAACAATTGGGCATAAAACAAGGTGAACAAGTAAATATGCTCGAATAGCTCGGCTGTAGGTGTGACCTGTTCAGGGTACCTCAGACATTCCAACGTTTTTCCCTTACTGTAGGCTCCAACGATGTACATTACACTGTATTCCCCTCCACAGACAATTCAGTCATACAACTGATTAGACGTACACACAGTCAATTAAATAATTAAACAATAAGCATTTCTTTTTCAACAATAAACATTCCATTTTCAACAATGAAAACTTTTTTTTTAATTTTCGGCTTCCTCCCTCCATATCTCCTTGATCCTGGCAGAAATGTGTATTAAATCTTTTTTGTAGAGAAGTTTATGCAGATTAATTTAGTACTAAAACATTTTTTGCTAGAGGTAGTAGTTTTTGAGTTATTAACGGAAAACTGAAAAAAAGGAAACTTTAGAGGCCCCCCTAACGTTAGCTCCACCCCCACCACTCAGTACTTTTGGTATGTTGTTAAGGACACCTTCTTCTACAAGTGTGCCAAAATTGGCTTCTACATGAATTATTTCCGCTATGTGGTCTTTTTTGGTCTTCGTTACCTGGACTATTCTATGACAGTATAACTTGAGAAATCACTCTCCTGAATAATTTTTTGTCGTCATATTTTATATTATTTCTTGTTGATATGATGTACAAAAATTTATTTAAAAATGCGTGAAAGTTTATTATGTAACAAAAGAACAATAGAAATAAAGCACGGGGTTTCCAACTTCTGTTGGAACCCTCTAGTTTAAATCACTCCTTTCGTGATCAAATATATTGAAAAATATATTAAGAATAATATAATGCCTGGAGTAAATAAACTAATTGCAGAAATCTTGAGTACTTTTTAAATTGATATTGAAGAACATAAACATATTTTTTTGATTTATAAACCAGGTTCCCATTATGCAAATCATTTTATTAATGAGAACCACTCGTTTAGCTTAGACTCATACCCATAAAATAGAAAGAAAAAGGGTTTGAATTTACATCTTCACAAATCAATAAGTTAAAATACTCCGGTCTTCCTCCTAATGGTTAGAGTGATATCATATTTTTGATTGA
>JARQZK010003064.1:10000-32500 GCA_030704885.1 Cynegetis impunctata | reverse complement strand
TATATATATATATATATATATATATATATATATATATATATATATATATATAGATATACCTTTTCTATCAACATTATGGAGGGCATCTCCACATACTTAATGCTCATTCAGTGAATAATTATCTGGAAAACATATTTTATGATCAATGGATAGCCAACAATGGATCAAATTTTTTGGCCACCTCGCTCCCCAGACCTATCAGTACTCGATTTTTATTTATGGGGAACAGTGAGAAATAACGTGTATAACACCGCAGTATGACCACCATGGAATACTGGGGGAGTGAGTACAGCATCTGAAGGCCTAGACCACCAGTCAATTAGAAGAGCTACCCATGAACAATTGAGGCTTAGATGCGCATATTTTCTCCAAATTATCAAACTACAGCTTGTCTACAAGGATAACACTGGGGTTTTGTAAGAGGTTTCCATAAACGAAGTGTTTTGATATTCATATAATTTCTCATAATAACAATTCGAATCATTTTGAAAAAACCAATGCCTCATCTTCGAAGAACTCTATGTTCATTTTTAAACATTTTTGGATAAGAAGATTTATGTGGAATCGAACTAAAATCATTCCTCGAATCTGTCGTCTTCGTTGGCCAATTTAGTTTTTGGACACTCTGTATATCTTCCAAAATAAACTCTACAGTTTAGCAGCAAAATATTATACCTCAATTGCTTCAATTCATTTGTGAGAATATGAATTTAATATATTTTAAATATCCTTTGCCATCAACCTACGCATTTTCAATTTTTCTAAGGTATATCGAATTGATTTGATATAATTAACACATTATTTATATAAACTGTCGTTGATTATCGTAAATCTACTTAATGACTTCATATAAGAAATATTTAAATTGTTGACTTAACAGTTGAACATAAATTTCATATTATATTGAATATGAAAAATGCAGCTGTCACACTATATATGTAAATGAACTAACTCACTGTTAGTGTAGTAGCCAGCCAATATTGTACGCGCACAATAATCGATTTATTTCTTCACTTGCTATTAGGCAAGTTCGACTTTCACGTGTAAAATATGTTTCTCATTAGATCACTACCATGTTGTTCGATTTATTCACTATTCTTTTTGTTTTATTGGCGCTCGATTGTTGAAAACTATTCGATATCATAATGTGTGGCGCCACTGGAAATAATAACACTTTAAAAGTATATTAATTATATATATATATATATATATATATATATATATATATATATATATATATATATATATATATATATATATAATGTTTGTAGATTGTCCATATTTGGGTAGTAAGATGAATTTAACAATGAAACTATTTTGTCTTCAAATTCCCAAAATTATATTAATTAACGTACAACCGGTTTCGTTGTTTCAGAACAACATCTTCAGGTACAATATAATTTTTACACTAATGAGAAATAGTCTAAAATACAAAGAATCCAAAAATTGTAATTCAGTCAACATTGATGAGGACGAAAAGACGAAACAAATTTAAAAATTTTTCTCACATACGATAATTTGTTTCTCGTATGTGAGAAAAATTTTTAAATTTGTTTCGTCTTTTCGTCCTCATCAATGTTGACTGAATTACAATTTTTGGATTCTTTGTATTTTAGACTATTTCTCATTAGTGTAAAAATTATATTGTACCTGAAGATGTTGTTCTGAAACAACGAAACCGGTTGTACGTTAATTAATATAATTTTGGGAATTTGAAGACAAAATAGTTTCATTGTTAAATTCATATATATATATATATATATATAAATATATATATATATATATATATATATAATTATATATATATATATATATATATATATATATATAGGGTGTCCCACCGGGAAAGAACGCGATCTGTATATGGAAAACTACACATAGGAAAATTTTGAAAATTTGACAGTATACTAATGTCGATAGGAACAACTCGACTAAAATATTTTCAAGATGGTGGCACTTCCGGTTATACCGGAAGTAGATACCAACTTGCGTATTTTAAATTGGATACCCTCTATATTAATACATTTTTGGATTCTGCGCAAGATTTTATGCAGATTTTATGTATTTGTCCTAAACCTAAGTCTAAGCGTTTTTGACATATTTAGGTTTTTATGTCAAAAATGACGATTGCAAGGCCTAATATAATTATCAATTGTTCCTTTGAAGATTCCCGTATTACTTACTTTGGGATGGATTCCTTGTTGAAAAAGACTTGCTTCAATAGATTTTGTATAGTATTTGGATAACTAATCATACAGAGTGTTCAAAAAATAAGATCTAAAATGAGATCGAGAAAACTGACAAAAATCAATTTTTTCAAATGGAAACCGCCCATTTTTCATATTTTGTAGTATTAAGCATTCAAAAAGAAGTTAACTTTGTATGAAAATTTCTATACCTAAAATTTGAAGTTTTCGAAATATTGCAAATTTAATATTTTTATATGGCGATTTTGCATTTAATCGTTAAACAATTAGATCTAGGATAGCCACGATCGTATTTGACATTTCAAATCATCGTAATGGCACCCCGGTTTAATTATACAAACGAAGATTATTTAAACTTATTTATTATTTATGGACAATGTTATCAATTATTTCAAGAACATGTGATACATGTGCGACCCGATATCCTCATAAACAAAAACCATCACCTAATACTGTTAAACGAATTATAGAAAACTTCAAGAATTTTGGATCCGTAAAGGCATAAATGTACAAAAAGAAACCAGTTGTTAACACTGAAAATATTGAATTAGAAATTTTGGGATATTTTGAAGCATATCCAACAAAATCTTCGAGGCAGATAGCATTAGAATCAGGCTTATCTAAATCGTCAGTTCTACGAATTTTACGGAAACACAAATATCATCCCTATGCTATCCATATTTTCATTAGTGCAACATTTAAATGAAAATGATTTAGATAAGCCTTAACAGTTTAAATAATTTTCGTTCGTATAATTTAACCGGGGTGCCATTACGATGACTTGAAATGTCAAATACGATCGTGGCTATCCTAGATCTAATTGTTTAACGATTAAATGCAAAATCGCCATATAAAAATATCAAATTGGCAATATTTCGAAAACTTCAAATTTTAGGTATAGATAACTTCATACAAAGTTACCTTCTTTTTAAATGCTTAATACTAAAAAATGAGAAAAATGGGGGGTTTCCATTTAAAAACATTTATTTTTGTCAGTTTTCTCAATCTCATTTTAGATCTTTTTTTTCGAACACCCTGTATGATTAGTTATCCAAATACTATACAAAATCTATTGAAGCAAGTCTTTTTCAATAAGGAATCCACCTCAAAGTAAGTAATACGGGAATCCTTATAGGAACAATTGATAATTATATTAGGTCTTGCAGTCGTCATTTTTGACATAAAAACCTAAATATGTCAAAAACAATTAGACTTAGGTATAGGACATAACACATAACATCTGCCTAGAATCTTGCGTAGAATCTAAAAATGTATTAATATATAGGGTATCCAATTTAAAATAAGCAAGTTGGTATCTACTTTTGTATATTTATATATATATATATATATATATATATATATATATATATATATATATATATATATATATATATATATATATATATATATATATATATATATATATATATATATATATATATATATATATATATATATATATATATATATATATATACATACGTAATAACAAACCGATAGTCTACGCTATACCATACAATACCTACAATACAATTTGGATATAAGTAAAATGGGTAAATAAAACATTTCAAAAAAAGCAGTATACAACACATTCACAGGTAGATTTCATATGGATGAAAGATCACTATAATATGCTTTGTCTATGAGATATGCTTTCAATTTGTCTTTCAAACTGTTAATGAACAAATTTCTGATGCTAGGAGGTAGGACATTCCACACTTGTTTCAAGTGAAATGGGGAATTCCTGAGTAGATAGCTGAGCCTAGTCAAACCTGGTGTCAGATCATTTTTATTTCTTGTGTTGTATTCATGCTTAGGAATGGAATTTTCAAAAAATCCATAATTTTTCACAAATATTAAAGATTCCAGAATATTATATGCAATTTAATGCAAGTATTTTATTTTGAATAAATATTGGTATGCAGCTTTCTCTATATTTTACCTTAAAAATATACCTCAGGCATCTTTTTAGCATCAACAGTAAGCGCTTTACATGAGTTGAGATTCCCCACAAAACAATGCCATATCTGATTTTTGATTGAACAAATGCATGATATGCAATTAACGCTGTTTTTCGATCACATTTAGGCTCAATACTCTTAGTGCATAGCTCAATTGTGCCATTGATTTCGATATTTTGTCTATGTGATCTTTCCAGTCCAATCTAATGTCCATTGTTACGCCCAGAAAAGACACACTTGATTCGTGTTGTTGTATTCTAGTTCTATATTTGTGTTGTCTGATTTATGTCTATCCCACTACATCAACTGTGTCTTATCTACATTCAACAAAACATTTGTCAAAAACCATTTATCAATGGTATCAATATATAAACAAATATATATCATATATATATATATATATATATATATATATATATATATATATATATATATATATATATATATATATATATATATATATATATATATATATATATATATATATATATATATATATATATATATATATATATATATATATATATATATATATATATATATATATATATATATATATATATATATATTTATATATATATATATATATATATATATATATATATAAAAATATATATATATATATATATATATATATATATATATGTATAGAAATTGAAAGAATGTTTTACAGAGTTATGAAGATTAGCTATCTAGACGTCTATGAGGATAAATTCCATGAAACAAAGAATTTATTAATGAAAAATAACTACCAATCTTACTTCATTAATAAATATATAAAAATTTTCCGGGAAAAGAGTGCTTTCGACAACAATGACAATAATATGGACCAAAATTCGATTCTGATTTTAGTTATTCCAAATCTGCCCACTATATTACATTCTTATATATATTCCTAGATGTTGCACTTCAAAATGTATCAGTGGAGTTTGAACCTCCAATATTTGCATATTTAAAAAATTTCTAAAAGTAGTTTGCCCACTTTCTGGGTTTCAGAATCGCCCCTTAAGCTCAGGGGTCTGTTGGTTAAGCCTCACTAATTTTGGGATGACGTCAGACCTCATTACGTATGCTAACGTAAAGTAGTCATTAAGGTATTGATTGGAGTTTTTTCTGCCTCGGCATATAAGGGGGAGCGATACGCTTGCGCGAAAACCCTCACGAATGCAGGAATTAATGGTTTTTCAATTTGGATCACACTTACACGAATAATTCAGTTTCCATCAATGTTTATATGTCTGTACGTATACATACATACATATATATATATATATATATATATATATATATATATATATATATATATATATATATATAATAAAAAAATTGAACTCATTATTCCTTAGTTTTAAATGATGTGACTAAGTCTATTCAACAAGGGTCTCATGGCTTTCATTTACGATCAGATTATTAGATTGTTTAGTTTTTGATTTAAATGTTTCAACTTCCAAGTCGGTTGTGATATCCTTAACAAAATGAGGATATGGTCCTAACTGATTGAGGGCCAAACATAATTTATTTGGCTCTCAATGAGTTGAATCAGAGAATATATACAAAATTTGGTTGAAAAATAAAAACTCAAAAAATATAATAATTTTATCCTCTTATATTTCATAAATATATATAAATATATATATATATATATATATATATATATATATATATATATATATATATATATATATATATATATATATATATATATATATATATATATATATATATATATATATATATATATATATATATATATATATATATATATATATATATATATATATAGGTATGTATGTGTGTGTATGTGTGTAAATATATTGGAGTTATTGTTATTATTTGTCTCTTTTAGCAATAACAGAACATTTGAGTTTGAGAACCGACTTCATTAAACAGTTTCGGTTTTATGGGGAGTTTATGACTCTCTCAAAACTTCAGAGGGATTTAAATTAAACGTCAAATTAATTTCAATCTCCAAAATATTTTGGGAATTTCTCCAATATCGTGACGAAACGTTAACTGTTTGATAAGGTCGGTTTTCATCCTCAAATGGCCTGTTATTGATAAAATTTATTAAACAGACAACATATATACACATATTATAACACTACCTACAAATTAGTGATTTGCCAAGTAGATATAAAAATTATTGTTGAGTCTGAAAGTTTTAAATTCAGTATCTACAGATGAAACCCAATAATATTTTCATAGTGCTCTAACACCCTCTTAGTTGTTGTCATTTATATACCTACTTTCCCCTTGTTCGTATGTTACTTTATAAATCTGCATGAACAAAATTGTTATAACGTAATCCACTTCTTGTATTCACTTCACGAAAAACGTCATGGATAATTACGCCGGCATATTAGAAATATCAAATAGGACTTCTAGCGCTTGGAAAAACAATGGCTACAATTTATGTTTACCTGTTTATCTTGCATTGTCATTACGAAATATTCCTGACGCTAAATGTTTTTTACAACGTAATTAAATAAGTATATAAGGTTGCATGCTCTAGTGGCAAGGAACTTTGTGAATAGTGCGCCTGTCATTAAGTGAAATTAATTGCTATTATCTGAAAAAACTGTAATTCGTTGTTCCTTTCATAATAACCATTTTCCTCTTCAAATTATATATTTATTTTTCGAAAGTCTAATAGCCTCCTGAATAATATGATATAATTGAAAATTCCCTTACACATGTGAATAATTTCATTTATATTATGAAGTATATTTTATAATATCAATTGCATACTGAGAAGGATTCGAATATTTTCATCTCTAATAAAAATAATACATCTCCATGTTTCAGTATTATTGAAGAACCATCTGGCGACCAATTTAAAGATTTTTGACGCGCCTCCTCGTTGTCACATGTGTTCACATTTATTTGACCCCCTCGCCCTGGTGTGACATATTTTGCAAATTTGAATTCAGAAATAATTCAATTGAAACATCTCATACAAAATTATTTATTTATTTCTATTTAAAATAATTTTCCATGAAATCGAAAATAACTTGAAGATCTTAGAAAATATACAAAACATAAAAAATGACAAATTTAATCATCCTATGTCATCCATGGACTAGAACCCAGGTATGCTCCATATAGTTTGGGGTTTATTTTGAAACCTGGTACCAATATTTCTACTCCTCATTCCACGATCTAATTCGAAGTAGGAGTCTTCGAAAATAATCCGATTGCGTATCCTCAATCTGCCTATTCCATGAACCGAATTGCCTCTGTCAACTCTGAAGTCTTAGCCTGCCTCCTTTATTGAACAATTTTAACTTCAATGCGTGTATTATCTTGTAGTTTGTTGGATTTCCAAACACATTCACTTCATCTAAGGAATGCTGAAACATTATTACCAGCAAAAAAACTATATTCCATAAAATAAATATGACCCACTTGAATTTGTGAATAATTGCCAACCTTATTAAAATCCAATATCATTCTTTTTCCGTAAATATTTACCAGTTTTACATGAAACAAAAAAAAATTATATATATATATATATATATATATATATATATATATATATATATATATATATATATATATATATATATATATATATATATATATATATATACAGGGTAGCGAGAAAGTCTGGAAACAATGAATTTTTTTAAGACGATTAAACGTATAATCATCAAATTTCCCTGAGACATGGATTGTTTTAAGAGATGTAGTTAAGTGGCCGGCAAGATCTCCCGACTTGACTCCACTTTATAACAGACATAACTGATTCAAAAACTCAAAATTTCATATTGTATGTCTTTGAAAATTGTTTCTCTCATTTTTTTCAATAATGTGGTACGTATTCTGTATTTTTGAAAGAGGACGAAATCAGCATTTTTACGATATATCACTCGACCTACGGTGCTATTCGAAAAAATTTCAAGATGGCGGCGGTACACTGAATGCTGACGTCACCCAAGTTTGGGATCTCTAAAAAACGAAAAATACAATCCTGTGCATAACTCTAATTTGATCGTTTCAAAGAAAATACCTTGTTGCCAGACTTTCTCGCTACCCGGTATATATATATATATATATATATATATATATATATATATATATATATATATATATATATATATATATATATAATCTTTTGATAATTATTAGCAATAACAGGCTAGTTGAATCTTAAAAAACTCGATTTTATTGAAAAGTTGACGTTTCGCCACGACATTCGTGGCTTTATCAAAACTTTTGAGAAAAAATTGAAATTTCTTTGACATTTATTGATTTGAAAAATTTCTATAGAAACAGACTACTGTTTCACCAAAATTTTTTTCGGCTGTGGCCGTTCTTTGCTATTTATTACGTGCTATTCAGTCCAATATTAACATTCAAATTTGTTATTATTAGATGGTAAGGGAAACCACAGAAACCTTTACCCACGTAATGTTCGAAATAGGTCCAAATTATTTTGATTTTGAAGAGTCAAAGAATAATAATAATAGGGTACTATTTATCTTTATTTCAAAAATTTCTCATTGCGGCTGTGGCCGTCTTCAGTTATTAATTACGTGCTATTCAGTCGAATATCAACAGACAGGTCCGTTGATATTAGATGGGAAGGGAACCACAGAAACCTTCACCCACGTAATGTACAAAATAGGTTTAAAATATTTGATTGTTGTCTTTAAAAAGACATTACTTGTGATTTTGGAGATCACATGTTCTAAACTATATTTTCTTTCCAGAAAAATTGAAAATTCTAGATGTTTAGATTTTGTCTAAGAAGATGAGTTGTTGTGGTTAGAATTTGTTTGTTGAATTAAATCTGCGTATATTGAACTTAAATGTTTGATATCTGTTCTATCATTTACGACTTCATTTAAATTTTTTTGGATATGTAACATTTCTAAAATTTCTCTGCGTTTTTGATCTTTTTCTATTTCTAAAATTTTTGTGCTATTAAAGTTGAAAGTATGATTCTCATTGTTTTTATGTTTTATTAGTGCTGTGGTTTGTGTTCTGGATATATTTGTGTGTTTTTAATCTTTCTTCTAAATTTTTGAAAAGTTTGTCCTATATATG
Source organism: Cynegetis impunctata (assembly GCA_030704885.1). Lineage (NCBI taxonomy): Eukaryota > Metazoa > Arthropoda > Insecta > Coleoptera > Coccinellidae > Cynegetis > Cynegetis impunctata. The sequence continues at coordinate 23,283 of JARQZK010003064.1, read as the reverse complement.
ATTATTACAATTATTACAGGGTATACTATAAACAACATGAGATTTTTGTAGAAGAGGTGTTTTACTTTTTAATTTAGAATATATTTGTTTAATTTGATTTTGTGCGGTATTGGCTACTTTAATATCGTGTGGATTTAAAATTTGTGAAATTTTATTACTTAAATGAGGAATATATGGAAGAGGAATATATTTTTGTTTATATTTTCTTTTTTTGATGTTTCTAATGTGTTGTACAGTTTATGAATTCTATTTTTTAGTGATTTTCTGTATAAGTTTTATTGGGTAATCGTTTTTTATGAGTAACTTATGGACATCTTGTAATGTTTCATGTCTGTGTGTAGGTGAAGTAAGTTTAAGTGCTTTGTCTATATATCCGATTATTAAACTCTTTTTTTGTGACAAATGATGTGTACTGTTGTAGTTCAATGTTCTTTGTGAAAAAAATTTCTTTCCTATGCCATTTTGTGATAATTTCATTGTTTTTGTGCATGAGAGTAATATCAAGAAAATTTAATGTATTGTTTGTTTCTTTTTCTAGAGTAAAATTGTAATTTCCTATTAAAGTCGTTGAATTTTTTGAGAATATCATCAATAAAATCTTTCTGATGTTATTATAAGGCAATCATCAACATACCTTTTGAAAGTTATAATTTGTTCATTCAAATTATTTAATACATTTTCTTCTAAATATTCTAAAACTAATTGAGCTATAACACTGGAAATAGGACTTCCCATTGCTACACCATCAATTTGTTGTAGAAGCTATTTTCATATTGAAAATAGTTTGTACCAAGAGCAAATTGAATTGCTTCTATAAAATCGGTTTTAGGAATATTTGTATAATTTTTGATAATATCCAATTTGTCATTAATTATTATTGGAACCAAAGAATTTGGAATATTGTATAAAGAGAAACAACATCTAATGAGAAAAATTTGTAATTGTTAGGTATTTTCAAAGATTTAAGATGGTCTACTAGATCGAGAGAATTTTTGATATAATAAGGATTTTGATTTACTATATTTTTTCAATATTGAAGAAAGAAAATTTAGAGAGATTATATAGAGGTGATTGAATATAAGAGACGATAGGTCTTAATGGTATGTTTTCTTTATGTATTTTAGAGAAGACCATAAAATTTAGGTGGAAGGCTGTTGTGTCGAATTAATTCTTTTGATTTTTTGTGGAGAAATGAAATTTTTTTGTTGCCATGTTTTAAACAATTTGTTACTTTCATTTTGCAGAGTCTTAGTTAATTCTTTTTTAATTTGTTTATATGTAGAAGAATCACTAAGCATTGCAGAAATTTTTTGTTTGTATGTATTTGTTTCTAGTATAACTGTTTTGTTTCCTTTGTCTGATTTAGTTATTGTTAGTTGTGGATTAGATTTGATGAATTTTTTGGTTTTATATAAGTTTTTGATAGTTTCTGTATTATGTAATGTTTGTTTTTCATTTTTGTATTTATTGTGGTGAGTTTTTATAGTTTGTGCTATTTTTTGTCTAATGGAATTTTGATTTTCAGGACATAAATTTGAAATACCTTTTTCTATGTTAGCTATATTATTAATTGGTATTTGTGTGATATTATTAATTTCTATAGAGTGTTTGGGGTCTAAATTTAATGTTTCTTCGACGAAAAAAGGTAAAACAGTGGTAGTGGTATTAATAACGCTATTTTCATGCGATGTTGCTTCTACTATTGGTTGTGGTGACTGGTTAGATATTAGTTTGTTCAATTTTTTGATGTGTCTGTTTTTATTGATTTTACTTAGGTTATTGTTTTTAATTTCTTCATGTTGTAAAAAATTAAGTAACATTTCATTAGGAAGAATTTGTTGTAATGTGTTTGTTAGAGTATTTATTCGTTTCGTCAAAATATTGATAGTTTTAACAGTGTCGGTAATTATTAAATTGAGTGTTTTTTTAATGAAATTTTCATTTAGAATTTCAAATCTTCTAGAAAGGTACTCACAGTTAAGAATAATGTTAGAAACTCTCAGCTTAAGGAATGTAGGACACAGATTTTCATGCTTGCAACGCAGTAAAAAAATTCTTCTTGACTTCAGATTGGTAATCTTCTTGTCGAGTGAATATTTTTCAAAATAATAACTACTTGTTGCCCGTGCTGTTGTTCCACATTCTTGAAAAAGTTTGGGATCATTGCCATATTTTCAGCTTGCAATATTTAATTATTTATTCGAATTGTTGTTGCCTGTGAACTATTTCTAATCTTTTGATAATTATTAGCAATAACAGGCTAGTTGAATCTTAAAAAACTCGATTTTATTGAAAAGTTGACGTTTCGCCACGACATTCGTGGCTTTATCAAAACTTTTGAGAAAAAATTGAAATTTCTTTGACATTTATTGATTTGAAAAATTTCTATAGAAACAGACTACTGTTTCACCAAAATTTTTTTCGGCTGTGGCCGTTCTTTGCTATTTATTACGTGCTATTCAGTCCAATATTACCATTCTAATTTGTTATTATTAGATGGTAAGGGAAACCACAAAAACCTTTACCCACGTAATGTTCGAAATAGGTCCAAATTATTTTGATTTTGAAGAGTCAAAGAATAATAATAATAGGGTACTATTTATCTTTATTTCAAAAATTTCTCATTGCGGCTGTGGCCGTCTTCAGTTATTAATTACGTGCTATTCAGTCGAATATCAACAGACAGGTCCGTTGATATTAGATGGGAAGGGAACCACAGAAACCTTCACCCACGTAATGTACAAAATAGGTTTAAAATATTTGATTGTTGTCTTTAAAAAGACATTACTTGTGATTTTGGAGATCACATGTTCTAAACTATATTTTCTTTCCATTTTATATATATATATATATATATATATATATATATATATATATATATATATATATAACTTTATAAAGAAATAAAAAACTAACTTTTCACAGGTTAAAATAAAAATCTATTGAGTAAACGCGTTTCGTCATAACATTGACTTCATCTCGTACTAAACTATGGTATTACAAATAGTATTGGTATTACAAATAGTACGAGATGAAGTCAATGTTATGACGAAACGCGTTTACTCAATAGATTTTTATTTTAATCTGTGAAAAGATAGTTTTTTATTTCTTTATAAAGTAATGAATATGAACTTTCACCAAGTAAATGCCAATTACATTCAATATATATATATATATATATATATATATATATATATATATATATATATATATATATATATATAAAATTATTTCCTTCTTCAAATTGTACAATTTGTAATCCAACAGTGAATTATAAAAATCACCCCAACTCAAAAGCTGCATACTGCTGTTTCCATCTTATTATATTTCATCAATACAGCCAACAACGTCTTGAGTATAAGCTCATTTAACTCGGAGTGAATTAACTAATTTCTAGTTGTTTCCTAATACAAATCGCGGTCGGGACTACTATCTGGATAACAACCCAGAACGCCCTCCACCAAGGATATTGGAAACCAAAAATCCACTGCTTAGATCGAAAATGCAAAATCCCGTCGCGGGTGATTTATATTAGAGATGAAACGGATAGTGGTTTGGCCGGATACCGGATACCGGATATTCGGCAAGCTACGAGGCCAGAGCGCCGGATATTCGGCTACCGGATATTCGGCTACCGGATATTCGGCCCTTAATCGCCTTACATGACGCCATCAGTTTGATTTGAATATAGGCGCGGTGAACAAGATCGATATATTCGGGCGCGTTCGGGTGTTGCCGCACGTGAGCGGAGATCAGGACGATCGTCAACTTGGCAATATTTTGATTTAAACAGTGACAATAACAAGTACGCGGCATGTTTATTGTGTCAGATTTTTGAATTTTACTATCCGGAATCCGGCCGGATACTGAATTACTATTTGGTATCCGGCCGGATAGTGAAAAGAAGGCCGGATACCGGATAGTTACCAGATATCCGTTTCATCTCTGATTTATATTATTCACTGTTGGATTGTGAATGTAGCATTCTCGTAGACGAATACATATAATAACTTAAATTATTGAAGAATATTTTTTGTTCACTGTATGTAGTATATTAAAAGACCATGGGCAACTATTTTTTCATGAGTTGTTGTTTTATATTTATTCATATTGATGCATTCGTTTTTCGTTCGTATGTTTATTTATGATATACTTATGTATTTATGAATCAGCATTATTTACTCAATAAGCAATAGAGCGCTATTTCATCTTCAGCGCGTTAGCGAAGGGAATCAACGCTCATTAGGAAATTGGGAAACCTTTTAACTCTAGACTTGCTTTAATTGGATTTTGTTAATTTATTATAGGAAATCCAATATGTTCTAACCTTGTTTCTGGCCAGACGCCGTTTTCATCACCGCTAGCTATATGCCACGAAAAGAAAATTCAGGGATGAATTAAGTCTCCAACTTCCAGATTAATTGCGTTTTCCTGGAGAAGTTTAATGTGAATGAAATTGGATTATCAATGGGGATTGAACTTTTGTCTTTCCAATTTATTGGCTGAATTATAATTTGATGGTTACTATCAAAACTTTCTACCACGATCTAATACATTCACATCATTTCTTTTTTTTGTTCAAGATTAATTGAATCTGACTGTTACTGTGAGAAAGTATATATTTTCGACGAACATAATTGAGATAATACACCGGGTTTTTTTTCGGAACCATGCCAACGTTTGATTTTATGTTGAAACCAATAATGTGTTATGAAATTGATTTCGCGCGTTGTACTTTCACAATTTTTTTCAAAATTGTAATTTTTTCCGGAAATTGTCATTTGTATCCTCAACAAGTATTCCACAAAATTGACAATTTATTCGAAAAATATGTTGGCATATTATTAATTGAATTAACTTCACGGTTCCCAAACTCTCAGAATAAATACAGAGATTTAATTTGGAATTTCGAATTATATTTGCAGTAAAATAACTACTACTAAGATGAAATGTTCCTCTGTACCATATTTTTTCCACTGCAATTCCTTCTTAATTTTTTTATTGTTTGGAAAACTACAGGAATTTTTTATTAATATTAAAATAATGATTTTCTCTCCAACTAATATAGATCGCAACTGTAGTTGAGTAGTTTTCAGGTTTATGTTCACCTTCTCAATAATGCAATGAAATTGGACACATTGAATGTCCTCAGACGAACCTATATGGGATAGTCTCAAGTCTCTTGGTAGTGTCCTGACAAAATACACAATATTTTCCTGAATAGTAACATCAAAGCACGAATTTCCGGCCATCTAGAATCCATGCCACTGATCTAACGATACCAAAAGCTGCATGATAAAGTTTCATTATCCTGGTGCATTTTATCCAAGAAAAAATGTAGCATTTGTAGGGCTCTCTACACCCGACAAGGGTCAGACCAAGTGTGGCATATCAATAGAAAGGTAATACCAATACCTATCCAACCGTTTATAAACTATTAAAATTGGCAGCACCTTGTAGCCACATGGTAAGTGACGTTTATGTTTTTTTTTAAAAGAATTCGCTAAAACTGGAAGCTCAAGATTCAGCATTCTTGATTTAAAATAAATCAGAATTATCTATTTCCTGTAACGAACTCACTAGATTTTGTTGACTTTATGAAAACCATATAATTAGTCACTCCAAAATCAATATCTATTGCAATAAACAATTGAAGTAATGAGCCTGAAGATATGGAACTCTCCTCCTTTATAATGGGACTTGTTTTTAATAATAATAACAATATTAATAATAAACTTTATAAGTATGTTAGGCTATACAGCGTGTACACGTCAATTTTTATAATATTTATGACTTCAATACAAAAAATTCATTTATTTGTACACATACACATACACAAGTAAATATAACAATGAAATAGTCATACGCGCATATACGCATACACGTACAATGCATGAAAATTAAAATAAATAACAGAAAAGGTATAGATTTAATAACACAATTTAAAGTTTCAGAAATAAGCCGCATAGCATTTTCCTAATAAATTAAGGGAGAATACTATTCTGACAACTCCCTCAGTTCCTGAAGACTATATAACGTTTTTTTGAGAAGCAGGTGTTTTAGAGTACTATGGAATTTTTGATTTTTGCAGATATTCCTATTGTATTTTGGGAGTTTATTAAATATAGTCACAGCCATATACGATGGAGACTACTCAAACAGTGCAATTCTGTGTTTCGGCACTGAGAATGGGCTAGCATAGGAACTTTATATGTTTACCTTATACTTTATTTTACACGAAATAATGTAATAATATTTATTTCACGTCAACAATATGTGGCAGTCAAAATCAAATCAATCGTTATATGAGACAGCTCATTCGAAAAACAGTTGTCTTCTGAATGTATCGAACAATCAAGCAAGAAAACAAGGAATAATATCCTTAATAGATTATTAAATCATCAGGAATTTGGTATATACATCAATGTCAATTGAATTAGCATGAATTGCACTTAATATCCCTACATTTGTTCTGCTGTTAAACCATCTATGAATATTTGGAAAAGTTCAACTCTTAAATCGTCTTCAACGCTCAGTATGAAATCATTCAAATATCTCTCATATTTGTATCAAAGGAATATCAATTGATTTTGTGTGGCCCTCATCAGACCAAATGAGATAGGGGTATTCTTGATGATGAATGAAAGTACCTAAATTTGGGTAAATTTAGTTAAAATCTTAGCATTTTCAAACAACTTTAACAAAAGGAGTGGCATAGAGTTGCAGTGGCAGAAGATTATTAATTATATAAATAACATATCCGAAATTCAGACTTGGGCTTTTTGGAGAGTGTAAAAAGCTAAATCGCTGATTTAAGAGGATTTTTACAACCACAAAACATCTTCAAATTGTGTTAGAAAGTTGAAGAGTTGTTATTTAATTAAGTTGATGTTAAGGAAATGCCTTATGGAAGTATAGATTCTGAACCTCGCCATTTTTATGTAGGAATTTATTGATGTTTCGTGGTTTCAGAGTTATTTCATATATCGCATAACGTAAACAAGGAAAATTCTTGAATAATTTAAAATTATCAAACAATCTTTGAAAGCGAGTTATATGTATTTCACGATGCGAAATCTACATTCAAATAGCAACAATGAATTATAGAAAATCAAGTCACCCCGACTCAAGTTCTGTATACAGCTGTATCGATCTCATTATATCTCTTCAGAGTAGACATTTTATTGTCAGGAAGTTTTTTTCTCTCGACGGAATTCCGCATTTTCGGTCTGGAAAGTGAATTGTTGGTTTCCAATATCTTTGGCGGAGGGCGCTAGGGTTGCTATCAATTCAGTAGTCCGACCGCGATTTTCATTGGGGAACAATGAGAAATATGTTAATTCTCTTCAAGATAAGTAAGATGTATTGAAGAGTTCTAATAAGATCGAAACATCTATGATTGACTTGATATATTCTATAACTCACTGTTCCGAATCATAGCTGTTTCGATCTTGTTGGAACTATTCAATACAGATTTCGCGTGCCGGAATATATATATATATATATATATATATATATATATATATTTATATATATATATATATATACATATATATATATATATATATATATATATATATATATATATATATAATATATATACATATATAAATATATAATAATATAAATATATATATATATATATATATATATATATATATATATATATATATATATATATATAAATATATATATATATATATATATATATATATATATACAGTGGCGTAGATAGCTTTTTGCGATGGGGGGGATATGACTTGGTGCAAAATTTCATAAATTTTTCATCTAACGTTCTATTTTTCTTGATAAAAAAAAATCTTACATGTAAGTAGTACAAAATGAGCAAAAAAGTTAAATTAAATTGCAAAAAATCAAATTATTTGAATTGGAAAAAATTAATTAAAAGTCAGTGAAAAATTTAATTATATTTAATAGGAATATATACATCAGTGAAAATATTCTTGGGAAAATCAGAGCAGAAAATCTAGTTTTCGGCGTTTTTTGACAATCCATTTATGACTTCGTCAGCTGTGATTCCATTGTCACGATGAATTGCCAGAGCAGCCAAACCTTTCAATAACAAAAAATTGGACAAACATGAGTTTTTAATTTGCAATGAATTTTATATATGCAGAAGGGTCATTACAAGTCCATTTATTTCATCGTGCTCCTTTGAATTGTTTTTATTCGCTTCATACGTCGAAACCTGCAGCCTAGCTAATATTCTGAGCAACCTGATATTCGAAAAAAAAATTCTAGGCAATCATCCAGCAGAATTTTTAGGCTTAACATCGCCTCTATGAATTAAATATTTCTTCCACACTTTCAACTAACGAGAACAACAGGTGTGGAAGTAAGAAATTTTTGATAAAGCTCGTCAGTTTTGATGAATTTATCAGCTGCTTTGTCAATTTCGTATAAATCATGCTTGAAAAACACCGAAAATCTTTCTAATACATTTAGTCTAGTCAACGCTCGCGAAAATTGTGAAAGTTATAAACAATATCCTGAAAAAGGGAAGTTTGGTTTTTTGCCAATATGTCAAAAATCAATTGAGATTTTTGAAATCTGAAGAAAGATTCGAAAAGAAGAGGAAATTTCCCAAAGAAAGACTCAACTTCCGGAACTGTAGGATCAATATTTTCTTAGAGAGGTAAAATACGATGGAAAACAGGTTACCTATTTGGTTTGGGCAAGTCACGAGCATTAAGGACACTTCAACAATAAACATTATTTGACCATAATAAATATGAAAATTAAGGAATTAAAAAATTCAGACAGTTACTAAATCGGTGAATGAGCAGTAATCTGGGGATAATAGCGATTTTTCAAATAGTTATGCAATAGTTAATTAACAATTTTTTAGTACTTGAACATGAAAATAGTGGGTGTGATAACTGTTCACTATAGATCTGAAATTTTTTTCATTCTTGGAGCTATTATTATAAGGCTTCAGAATAAATCCCCGTTGAAAAAATAAAAAAAATTTAATTTTTCAGTTGTTTATTAACAATTTACGTAGTTTTGCAACAACAAAATGAAATTATTTCTATGATTTTAATGATCCGTTTTCTATCATCGGAAGTTACAAGGAAATGGTTTTTTCAATAATCATCTCCTATTGTTTGAAAAATTGTTATGAACGAATGCGTTGTTTATAAGAGAATCAAGAAAAAAAGTTATGAATAATTAAAATGTTCAATTTTGAAACTAAGTAAATTGTTAGTAAAAAAATAATAAATTTAATTTTTACATTTTTGTTAACGCGGATCTATTCTGCAGTCTTTCGAAACTAGCTCCAAGAGAGGGATAAAATATCAGATCTATAGTTCAACAGTTATCACACTTGCAATGTTTTTGTTAAAGAAGAAAAAAACTATTGCATGCCTGATTGAAAAATCGCGATAAAAATGTTTTGCGGCTGGATTATTGTTCATTTTCCTATCCAGTAAGAACCTGAAATTTCCTTAAAATAATATTTAATACACTCAGTTAAATAATGTTTATTGTTAAAGTTTCCCTAATGGGCGTTACTTTCGCAAGCCAGATTACACGTTTTCGGCCGTATAATTACCCTCTGAGAAAGTTATAAATATAAATCCTACAGTTCCGGGAGACTTTCTTTTAGATAAAATCCTTCTCTTTTTTTATATCAAAAATATCAATTAGTTTTTGAGATAATTTTTTCTTTCAGTAAATTGATTATAGCTTTTACAATTTTCTTGAACGGAACTTTCCTTTTTTCAAAAAATATCTACATGCTCTTCCGAATCGAATGACACCTTGTTCATATTCTTCAGAGACTGATGAAAAAAGTTGAACAAAAAAAGCACTTGTTGACTAGACTATATTCTCATGATTAGTAAATTTTTCTCCAAGATCCATGATGTATAAGTCCAGAAATGGATTGAACGCCATCACAAGAACACTTTCACTAACTCAAAAATTTATATTTACTTCAAAATATTATGAGGTAATTAAATTGACAATCAAATCCAAGAGTTATTCATATTTTGATACCTACTCTACCTCAAAAAATATTAGAAATAATAAATATTTATTGAAAATCTTCTATGAGCAGAAGTCACGGTCCTCGAATGTAAACAGGAATTTAATCACTAAGTCACTAGGACCAAAAAACGTATGTGAAATGTAAAATTTTATTTACGAAGGGAGAAGTCAACCAAAACCTCCTCGCACTTCTTTTCTTTCTAAATTTTATACTACCTATACTATTGAACGAAACTGCTCGTGCTTTAGATATAATACTAAACTATTAAACAAAAGCTCGAGCAGTTTTTTTTTTAATAGTAGGTACAGTATACAATTTAGAAAGAGAAGAAGTGCGAGGATATTTTGGTTTTTCTTCCTTTCGAAATAAAAATTTTCCATTAGAGCCATTTGAACTTTTTTAAACACCTTTTTTAGCTCATAGTGACCGATTAAACTACTAATTAACCATTGAATAAAATATGCTCAAAACTACTAGTTACTCTACCCAAAATTATAAAAGCGATTCAAATTCTTGATTTACTTTTATGTTAAAATTATGAGTAGATATTTACTTTACATGTGCTCAATCTGTCCATAATTATAGCGAGCGATCATTTCGTGGCTCCTGATTGGTCGGCCTGTTCGAAGCGCGGAAATTGCACAGCTGTCACGAAAACATATCTAGATGATTTTTATATAATTGCACATACATAATATCAAAAGAGGTGCTAGTGCTTAGTAAATTTCATGTATACTTAAATACGTAGATACCAGACTTTTATTCAATTCTACTATAATTTTTGTAAGCTCATGGGGGGGATTTATCCCCTTAATCCCCCCCTATCTACGCCACTGTATATATATATATATATATATATATATATATATTTTTTTTTTTTTGAAAATATTTGGGTGGGGGCCAGTAGTTGTGCCCATTTTTGAATCAAAAACTGATTTGAGAATAATTTCGAAAATATGGCGGCGACATGCTAAATAAAGAGGAGTTTTTTCTAATAATTGCCCCAACAAAACGCAGGTTCCGCTGAGGCGATCAGTATTTACCGCAGTGGTATCAACACACATTGCCTGGATTTTGTAACAAATCCGACCTTTTAAGGGATAAAACTATATACCAGATAGGTAACCACTAACTTGCAATTCGTAAAAACATTTATAAAGTTGGAAAAATGTTTATTTTATGTTTTATTATATATTGCTTAATAATTTATAATGTTCAAAGGATTAAATTAAGTATCTTTCTTGCCATTTTCCACTTATTTTCTAAAAATAGCGACTTTGAGGATTCGGATCATGTCCGGTCTTGGAAAATAATAGATATCTTCAAATATAAACGTTTTAACAAAAAAGTGGTTGGAGTAAAACTTGAAGATGCAATATTTCCTATGAAATGAAATGAGAATAAAGTTTGTAGAACAAATAGTTTTTATTATATCAGGAAAAAACGACGATTTTGTGCAAAAAAATCGTTTTTTTTCACATTTAATCTCGATGAGGCACGGGTTAACATTATCCAATTGAGCTAAAATGTTCCAAATCTTATTTTCTAGACCAATGTCAATTATTAGGGGGATATATATATATATATATATATATATATATATATATATATATATATATATACCGTGTGTTGAAAAAGTCCCGGTACGGCGGGTTATTTTTTAAGAGAAAATTCCATATTTCAATTTCCCGAAAAAATTTTCTCTTAAAAAATAACCCGCCGTACCGGGACTTTTTCAACACCCGGTATATATATATATATATATATATATATATATATATATATATATATATATATATATATATATATATATATATATATATATATATATATATATAAATATATATATATATATATATATATATATATATATATATATATATATATTTATATATATATATATATATATATATATATATATATATATTTATATATATATATATATATATATATATATATATATATATTATATATATATATATATATATATATAAATATATATATATATATATATATAAATATATATATATATACATTAGGGTGGTCACAAGGTATAAGGTGAAAAAATATTTTCGTCGTAATGCCGGCGGGACCCCCCTAATACAAGTTGTATCGGAATGTCGAAAAATATTTCCTTACTCTTCAAAAGCCACGTTATCTAAGCCGTTACCACCTTAATCTGACAATTAATTGTACTTCTTTCTTTTATAATGCTTTTTTTATATTTTAAATAATGAAATTTTGAACATTATTTCTTCTTGTTTTTTATACCTTTTTCTTATCTCCTAAATCCATCATTTTCAATTTGGACTGTTGCTATATTTACTTTGAAAACAGTTTTAACTACACTCTTTTTTATATACCAATTGAGAAAATAAATAAAGCAAAATTTGGACAGCAGATGTAATTAAATCTTGCAATATTGTTATATATAATAAGGTATTTTATAAAAAAAAACCATTTTTATAAAAAGTTAAAAATTCAACCTTGATGAGGCACGGGTTAACCTTATCCAATTGAGCTTAAACTTCGCCAATCTCATTTCTCAGCCAATTGGCAGCTTTTAGGGGGGTCCCCTCAAAATTCCAACATTGATTTTTTGTGACCACCCTAATATACATATATATATATATATATATATATATATATATATATATATATATATATATATATATATATATATATATATGGAAGAATGATAGTTTTAAATTATTGAAGAATTATGTTCATTCCCTTAACCCATTAGTGCATAGTGGGCGTTTAAACGGACGGACAATCAAATGCTAACTTCACTTTGCAAACATTACCTAAATATTTATTAAGTTTGTTTTGGTATTTATTTGTGTTCTATGTAGTAAATAAAACCGGTATTTATTAAAAATAGTACGCTTTTTCAAAAAAGTGAGCATTTTAAAAACCATGGATCCTTCTCTTTACGAAAAAAGGGGTCGCGGGTAAGTTTTAAATGTATAATTAGAAAAGTGTTTTTTTCTTTTGAAATATTCTTGTATATGTATTGTGAACTACTACCCCCAAAAGCAATTAGTTTTTTCTTTATACCTTTTGTTATATTGGCTCTTTTTTTGTGTGTCCGTTATATCGGACGCTATGCATCCAGGGCAGTATGTGTATAAAAAAATAAATTGTTTTAGATTGTCCCTCGCAGAGCTGATTCAATCGCTAGAGGAGGAGAATTCCAATGAGGCAGTGGATATATATGCTATTCCACCGGATGATGAAGATCTCAGTCATGATGAGCACCAAGTTG
>JARQZK010003064.1:0-2500 GCA_030704885.1 Cynegetis impunctata | reverse complement strand
AAATTTCTACAGCACCATGTCCTTTATTTTTGAAATACAGGTTGTTGAAATTTTTATTTTATTTTTGTTAATTAATCAGTCATTGTTGAAAATGAATTTTAATATATTCTGTAACTTTTGCCACCTTACTTAATTTTTCACATCAGAGTACTTATTAGTTTAACAATCGAGAAGAACACACACAAACAGTAAACTACTGTCATATTAGTTTCCTGTATACGTAGGTAGAAATATATATTGTTGAAATGTACGCGTACATAAACAATGTAATCCAGTCCCGAATAAAAAACATACTGATGAATAACTAATTATCTGATAAATGAGTGGAATTATTAATTAGTTTCGTTACAATGAATGGATGACTATATGTTCGATAAACTAATGTGCTCGACTTAATTAATTCCATCTTATTTTCCTTATAAGCTGGCCTCTCTCAATTACAGATATTTGTACCTGTTACCGGGCTTTCATGATGTATACATAGAATTATTTGAAAGGTGTTTTATACTAGTTACAAATTAATTAAATTAACAACGCTTGGGATTAATTAAATTCAAATTTTTTTTATTATTTATATTATTATTTATATATTACATTTGATTACAAATGATAACATATTTTCTGATATCAATATTAACATAAGAACAATGAATAATTATGCTATGACAACTATCCAAAATATATGTATTATTAATCATAATTAGGAATTATATTTTATGAATTTTCCTGACGTATCTAACAGCTCTCCTAAAAGTACGGTGGACTTCTGAGAGTCTGGTTTTTTTATAAAATCTCTGTTTCCTTGGTTAATTTTAGTTTTTACCTAGCTATTTTGGTTGTGCAAATAAACATTATTTATTATTATTATTTCAATAGTATCTCTGGTTGTTACATGGAAGAAAATACAATTGTCTAGAATCTCTGGATGCTGGCCCAGGTTCAGATTCCGATAAAAGTTTCTCTCTTCAAACTCAATTTTTTTCAAAAAGAAGTACTTTAAACTGGTCAAACACTCAGAACGTATTATAAAAACATGAATGAAGTGAGTTGCAAAGTGGCAACAATTTTTTTCTAATGGGGTGGAAGAGAGGGTGAGATTTTCACTATTTTTTTCCAACGAATAAATAGGAATCGACATTTTTCTCTTCATAACTCGCTTTGTTGTGATCCTAGGAACTTTCATAATAAATAAAAATACAGGTTTTTCAAAGGACTTCATGAGTTTTCTCCGAAAAATGCATTGATTTTTGGTTATTGTACGTAGAAACTTTCCATTTTGGCGATTGAAAATACCAATCAATTTTCAAAAAGCAATAATTCCGTTTTTATTGGACCTGAATACATCATAACTACACGATTTTCTTTGTTTTTTTATAGGCTATAAATTTGCTTTCCACATTGTTTTCGATTAAATGCATATTTTTCCAGTTATTCGCGAGAAAGAATCTGCAATCGTGTTTTTTTGCCTGAAATCCGACAATTTCACTCGCGAATAAATGGAAAAGAATTGACTTTCAGAAAAAACTTCATAAAATATAAGTTGCTTAGAATTAGTCAATGTATCGATTTCCGTACCTACTTATTTTCAATGAAAAAATTTTCACCTCCAAGAAGGGGTGACATTCACGCCCAGGGAAAAGCAACCCCCGGCACAGGGTAGACTTTGAAATAGATGGTATGTAGAACCTTAATCCAATTTTGTATGAAAATCGGTGCTGTATGGGATAAATACACGGGAAAATGGTCATTGACTGGACTAATTGAGCGAGACCTTTGTTTTAGGTACTTTTGAATCAATAAGTAGAGATTTTATAACTATTTCTTAATTCCTAAGTGCTCTATTGTTCACAAATTGAAATTCATAAGACTTCAAAAATATCTTTCTTCGATATAATATTATTTGAACTATCTGCAGCTATATATAAGGGTTTTCTTTCGTGTTCCGTATCAGTCAATAAAAATATAAAAGATCATTCAATTCAAACCAAGAATTTAAAGATGAAAGGCAAGCTCGAAACTAAAAGACCCAGATCAGTGAAAAACGTAATAATGAAAAACAATCAGTGTTGAGAGATATCAAGCCACCCCTTTTCAATTAATCAGTTTTAAACACCAGATCGGCCTTGTAAAATCTCCGCGAAGAAAACACCCCAGGGCGAGAAAAAGCCAGCCGGTGATTATCTTAAACATTTAAATCTTTCATTTACACCCCTTTTTGTAATAAACGTCAATTAGACGTTAAGTAATTATATATTTAGCAAGGAGTTGGATAGCGGTCGACGACGTTGGTGGAGGGTCGCTTCCCGGTTTTGCATAATGGACCAGCGGAAGGGGTAATTAAGGGGATGTTCTGCTATCAATTAAAACTGAAACCTGTTGCTCATATACTATCTGTTATCTGTTTCACGGGTTTTTGGTAATATACTGAAGAGTTTTGTTGACGTTTGTGGATGATAACCATGGGATGAATGCTGTTGTATTTAGGGCGGTAGTAAAAAAT
>JARQZK010003063.1:115000-120591 GCA_030704885.1 Cynegetis impunctata | reverse complement strand
GAGATGATTTGATTATCATACTTTACCTACCTGGGTCGGTACTTGAAACCTTAGCTAAAATCTGAAATCTGATGTGTTCAATACTATATGAATTCAACGGAAATGAGAATAAGAATGGGATTTATTTGGTCATGAATATGACAGATATATAGTTATATATATATATATTTCCAACTATACAGAGTGTTGCATAACTCCGGTACAAACTAAACATATGGTTTTTCAAATGCGAACCCCTATATATTATACCGAATTCGGATTACTCACATTTTTTTTAAGGTTTTGATATAAGATTTTGCTATGTTATACAGATTACTTCAAAAGATATGGACACGTTTATATGAAAATCGTAGGTAAATCAACGCTCTGTAGCTTATTGTGCGTTGAAGAAAAAAAATTTATTTTGCCTAACAGAGTTTCGTAATATGATGCAATATCTCTGTATCATATTAAATTTCAATTATTTTTCATTTTGTATACAGGGTGGACGGAAACTAAAACCTTTTATTTTCTCTTTTATTTCAAATGAAACACCCTGTATTTCATAGCACAAATAGAATTTCCTATTATGTAACTTTAATTTTTGTCAAGCATTTCCTATACCCAAGGTTAAAACAGAGTTATTTTGTAATATTTATTGTGAACCATAATTATTAACGTTATATGTGAATGCAATAAACGTTTCATGTAAAAAAATCCTAAATAATAATAAATTTTAGTGAACAATTTATTCTCAACAAAACAAGTCACCAAAAGTATAATTCTAACAGTAATATTAAACTAAATATTCAAAGTGTTCATCGTTAACATCAATGTCAACGCTAACTGAGAAAATATAATGGTTTCCAGCATTGCTTTGATGTTAACGGGAACACTGAACATTTAGTTTAATATTACAGGTAGAATTATACTTTTGGTGACTTGTTTTGTTAGGAATAAATTGTTCATTAAAGTTCATTATTATATAGGATTTTTTGTTACATTCAACGTTTATTGCTTTCACACATAAGGTTAATAATTATGGTTCACAATAAATAATACAAAATAACTCTGTTTTATTAACTTTGGGTATAGGGAATGCTTGATAAAAATGTAAGTTACATTAAAGAAGATTCTATTTGTGCTATAAAATACAGGCTGTACCATTTGAAATAAAAGAGAAAATGTTCGAGTTTCCGTCCACCCTGTATACAAAATGAAAAATAATTAAAAGTTAATATAATACATCTTATATATTGCATCATATTACGAAACTCTGTTAGGCAAAATAATTTTTTTTTTCAACGCACAATAAGCTACAGAGCATTGATTTACCTACGATTTTCATATAAACGTGTTCATATCTTTTGAAGTACTCTGTATAACATAGCAATACCTTGTATCAAAAGCTTCAAAAAAATGTGAGTAATCCGAATTCGGTATGATATACAACACTCTGTATAGTTCGAGATAATTTCAAAATATGGACCTTAAACACATCTACCATTTTTGTTGATAACATTTTTTGATATCTCTCAAAATAAACCATATACCGAAGTTTGTCGTAAGATTGGTACACCCTGTATATATGTATATATATATATATATATATATATATATATATATATATATATATATATATATATTTATATATATATATATATATTTATATATATATATATATATATATATATATATATAATATATATATATATATATATATATATATATATATATATATATATATATATATATATATATATATATATATATATATATATATATATATATAATATATATAATATATATATATATATATATAATATATATATATATATATATATATATATATATATATATATATATATAATATATATATAATATATATATATATATAATAATTATGTATATGTATATATATATATATATATATATATATATATATATATATATATATATATATCTTCATAACACATATCTGTATGAACAGCATGCATATCTATTTATAACGCAATGTTTCATCTCAGTTTGACGAATATCTAACATCGGATAAAAAATCAATTTATATATATATATATATATATATATATATATATATATATATATATATATATATATATATATATATATATATATATAATAATATTAATATATTTTGTTGATCCTGAACTTATTCATTTCTGTAGTATAGATAACAAAATGAATCTGATTAAAAGTGTGAAAATTAATAACAATCTAGACATTTTAATTTACAAATTATCATCAGTCACAAAGACAGTAATTGTTCCCCTTTATTGAACTTATAGACGAGATCGCTATTGATCATTTCATCTAGACAGTAATAGTTCTATAAATTAATGTAGAAAATAGCTCCTTGTATAGATTTTTAGGTCTGCTAGTATTTAATTCACTTGAAAATAAATTAGTCGTTGAAAACGATAAAAATAAAGTGAAAATAGAAAAAATAAATTTCATATATATTCAGACGAATTTCCATAAAATAAATATTTGATTGATACACTTCATTACTAACTCTTTTATGAAAATTCGGATAAATATTAATAGTCAAACTTGTTCATTATGGCTTCTTTCTTCAGGTCATTTGATTAAAATACTTCAATAAACCAGTAAACAGAATACATTTCTAATATTTCGAAATTTTTTCATATTTTTAGGGAACAGTCTGTAGAAGAATATTATGAAATTTTGTATTATTCACAGAGTTTGTCTACATAAAAATCAAGTTTTCGGCAGAATGAAAGATCAACGAAAATTGAAGAATTCTACAACGTTTTTCTCCATCTCTCAAACAGCCCTTTTTTACTTCAAATCTTGCTTCACTCAGTTTTTCAGTCTAATCTTTCGGAAAATCCAATTGGAATCCACTGAAAAACTCGAGATTATAATTCGTAGTGGCCTTCGGTATCACGTGAGTCTGAAAACCACAATTAATTTCTAGTATTAACGGGTATGTTTTCTAAGACCCTGATTTATACGAACTTAAATCTTCTCCTGAGCTTTAAACTGTTGGATTTGGTTTTCTGACCGTCTGATGCAGGGTGATATCACTTCGGTTTTCCAGATTCCAACTAATTCTGGAATTAAAAGTCGTATCCAGGTTTTTGGGGTCGGTTCGATTCTCTAATTTCCGCTATGCGAGTGATATTCTGTCACGATACGAAGGCATCGGAAGAAATCGATCTTGAAAGGGTATGTTGTTTCAGTTTTTGCAACATCACTTTTATATTCAGCTAATTCACTTCAAGATAGTGCTCCTTTCAAAACCTTGGCTTCTGTTCGTTAATTGCTTTTCATTGATTCGATCAGCAATAATAAAGATTAGGAAGTGAACCAAAGAGTTGTTAACTTAATATTTGTAAACGCGTCACATAAGCTCAAAAGCTAACGAGTTATATAAACAAATCTTTTCAACTTTATTCTAATGTTCTAACTTTTTAAATGTATGTCATATGAATGGCGGACAATAATGTTTTCGACAATATACTCTCGTTATAGAAAAGTTATTGTTGAACAAACAGTTGTAATCGCCTTCATAGCGGAGTAGGCGGTAAAACGATATAACCAAAGAATTGAGGAAGCCGATTCCAACCTATTTCTAGCGATTGTCGAATCGATTTAAAACTCAATATAAAAATTCACTAAATTCTGAAAGATTATTATATGAAAGTATTCTTGAAGAAGAGATACTTAACTTTCTGCAAAATGGCGGAGGAGCCGGTGAGAATCAGCCAATATCTCTTATTTGATTTCCATCGAGTTTTTAGAAGGAATATCTATTTTGAAACTAAAAATTAAAAAAAAATATTGCACAAAATCTGAAATTCACGCTTTCAAAGATATCTTCCGCACTGAAAAGTACAGAATAATGATACTGTCTTCAATTAGACTGATAAGTTATACAGATATACATTCTACTCTTGGCAATATTTAAGCTTATAAGTATAGGTATATATATATATATATATATATATATATGAATTACTTATAAACTACCACAAAATGTTTCGACAGGATCACAGTATCACAGTAAGATAAAAATACGTTGGGAAATTCCTTTCGATAATTGATGATTAATCAGATTAACCATGCAATAGAGCTAGTTTCATGAGCCTCGACGACACGGAATTTAAATTTCAACATTCAAGGGAAAATGTTACAAAATCCGATATTGGCGCCACTCACGAAAGAAACACTAGATAGTCTGTGTCGCTTTTCAACTAGCTCATCAGTAGGATGCCGTGCAACGACCGAGTGGGAAACGATATTACATCCAAATAACCACCTAATAGTTTGTCGAAAGAGTACTAAATACATGCGAACTCGTCATAGCGCCTTCAGATACTGGTGAGTATCTCACTTTAGCACAAATAGAAACGCATGCATGCGTGTTGGAACATCGAACGATGTGACACGTTTTACTTCGCATCTATGGTGGCCACCTTAATTTTTATTAGTTCAAGTTCATGTAGAATGAGATAACTTCTAATTAATTTCTCAAATCAAGTTGTAGGATCGACATAAAATCGACAGTTTCATTCAAATTTTCAATATTTACATATTTTGCACAAAACTTTAGATGCTATCAAATACTCTGATCTTAAAACTATGCAAAAGAAGATTAATATCAATAATGAAGAATCATTTTAACTAGATTCAAGAGCGGTTATAGGTATAATCAATTAATCATTTAGTTCTTCGACTCAAAGTATATTCTGAAATTGAAAATTATTTGGGAATATCCATTTAGTTGATTGAAACTTAGGATGTGAAAAATCAAATTTCAACAGTCAGAGTTTAAAGTAAAAGTTTGACATTGGTATTCAAAACGTATTTTCACTCTAAGCCATCAGAACTGAGCTGGACAGTAAAAGTTTCACAAATAAACGCAAGTTCCTCGTGAAGCTTCAAGTTTTTTTTTGATAGCAGTAGTAAAATTAGAGTACCTAATTTTACGATATGATCCATGAAAATGATGAACCCATTAGTGCAAATACATTGTGCTCAAATGTATCTTTGGATAACAAAGTTGGTGAATTCTTCTTAGTGCTGTTTCAATTTAGATAAGAATACGCTATAGCATCATATTGTACTTCTTTTGTAATAGTTGTATAATCAATGAGTATTATGAACGTTATTGCTTAATAATAGCCGACGTATGAGAATATGAGTAAATGGTTTTCTAAAAATGCATCATTGAATTATTTGGTTGAATAATAGAATAATTTACAGTAGGGAATCAGAACTATGAAACAGTAGTCTTACTTTTTGCATTAATTTGCATTGAAACAATTTCTTTGAGAATTCAACTCGAAGCCCTTCAGGTCTACTGTATCCAATATTGTTAGTCGCGTCAATAAAGCTTTTCGGTAGGAAGTCCTCCGAAACAGCTCCGATTCTGATAAATTTTTTTTAATGTCTGTTTTTTAATGTTATTTGAAATCAGAAAAATCTTGTAGAGGAAGCCAATAATTATTTTTATTGTTTAAACAATATAGATGTCACTTATTTAAAAAAACGACGAAATCAACGCTATACGATATTTTTTTAACTCAAGGGACCTACAGTCAATGGGCTTGAATCTACGTCATTAC
>JARQZK010003063.1:97500-105000 GCA_030704885.1 Cynegetis impunctata | reverse complement strand
GCAGTAGAGTGCGGTCCTGCTAGTTCAACGAAAAGTGGAAGTTAATTCGTGTGGTGAAATAATTGAAAATTCATTGGTAGAGGCAAAGAATTAAATGCTGAGAGTGAGTGCATTTAGTTGTTAAAAAGGTCAGGAGTGAAGGCTGTAAGTACACTTTTGAAAATTGCAATAATATCTTGTTTACGGGTAAAATAATACTCAAAAGATCAACCTCCATATTAATCAGCATCGTGTAAGGTGACAGTATCAAAATAAAAGCAGTGTCAGCAGATTCCGGCGATCTAGAATAGAACAAGCACAGAGGTCGGATTAAGAATAAATAGGAAAGTGTCGGTGCGGGCAGGTGAGGTACTCGCGTGCGAGTTGGTTGTGGGTGGATTGAGTAGCTTACTAGCCGGGCAGCTGCGCGAGTCCGTATTCTGTCGTACTACTACTAATTGTTATGTCAAAATGGCGAAACATGAGTGAAATAAAAAGAATGTTCGAATGTATACAAACTAAAATGACATCTATCGAAAACAAGCTGGAAAACACTACGAAAGAAAATGATAAAATTGCAAAAAGGAGAACCAGTGTTTGCGACAGCAGATGAAAAACAGGACGATAGAATCGAATTAATGGAACGTGAAATGAAAAGAAAAAATCTGATAATAACAAGGAGTCGAAGATAGGGAGGAAGACAAAGCTGATGATGTCAAAACAAGAATTGAAATTATACTAAAGAAAGCGAATATCAAAACTGAATTTTAGAGAGCGAGGACTAGTGAGGTGCGAAAGATAGGAATGTTTAAGGCCAATAAAAAAAGACCAATACTCATAACATTTTTAAAGTTTGAAAAAAGAGAATGGAAGGTTATCAAAATGGCAAAGAATCTAAAGGGCACAAATGTATGGATAAATGACGATTTTTCAAAGAAAGTCCAGGAGGATAAGAAAATTACGGCTTATACATCAATTGAAGAGATAGCAAGGGCAGATGGAAGAAAGGCTTTTCTCAAATACGACAAATTAATTGTAGATGGAGAGGTTTATGACAGTCACAGCTTTGAAGAAGGGGATGAAAGCGAGGAAGAAGCAGAAAATAAAGGCAAAAGAACAGTAGCTGACAGATCACCAGAAACAGGAAGTGAATGGAAACAAGCAAGGAAATTAGCTAGAACGAGGCAAAAAAACTACTAAAGGAGGAAATAGATGAAAGTGGAAAAGAATAGCGAGAAATTATAGGAATGATGGGGATTGATCCACCCCAGAAAGCGGATTTAGAAAGCATTTATGCGGCTCAACCCCACATGGGGTGTTTAGCCATTTATTATTATTATTATTATCTAGCAGTGTTTCGATGAAAAAATGTGTTATGAACACAAATATGTTGTGAAGACACAATGGAAGGGTGGATTCAGATTTGTTAATGAATGAAATGGAGAATGAGTGTTTAAATATCGTTAGAATTTTCTATTATGAATTTCTTTATGAACATAATTTTTAATAAATCAAACTTTTGACCTATCTGAAATACTCCTGTTATGAGTAATTTAGATATGTCAGTTTATTCGATCTATGGAAAGGCTGCTCACAAATGCTCCTTTATAATTTTTTATGTCATGTCAACTACATTAGTTTGAGAATTCATCGGGAAATGTGAAGTTAATGAGGAAATTATAATCAATATTTTATTCATTTTTCCGTAGTTTCAGAGTGATTCTACTCAGAAAGCAGTCATTTTCATTGATGTCCTTTCAATAGATGGAAAAATAATCCACTGGATACATTGAAATTTTAATAAGCTAGATTAACAAATTTATACTTTCTCATATTCGACTAGTTGAAGAATGAATATAATCGTTGGCTATTTTGTATTGGACATTTTGAGTATAAAGTTATCCAGTTTTATATTTTCAGATTTATAAAAGGATAAAACAGTGAGAGTAGTGAAAAAAAAATTCATTTCTGTTGCCACTTCTATTGAAAACACAGGAAACGAACGTCATTAAAATAATCCAAATATTCTTGAAATACAAGAATTTTTAATGAGACTCATCTATTCTTATTATGAAGTTGATTGAGAAAATGACCCTATATGATTTTCAAAATCCTCCACTAAATTTTCTCTTTCTTAGGTTTCACACCAAAATTTCACTATGAAAAGAACTGAAATTAATCAAAATTCTCTTGTATTATTTGAATAACAAAAATATTGTTGGTTTAATATTGTATAACTGTCAGTAACTATGCAACTGGAACACTCATCTTTATAACTGTGAAATTCACATTTACTGCATATTTTCAGAAAAAATTATTCTTTGTGATATATATATATATATATATATATATATATATATATATATATATATATATATATATATATATAATTATACACTTTTAGCACTATATTTTCAATATTTTTACAATGATTATTGTCATTCTCAGGGAAGCGCCAAAAAATGAGCAAAAAAAAGAAAAATATATATATATATATATATATATATATATATATATATATATATATATATATAATATATAGTATATATATATTATATATATATATATATATATATATATATATATATATATATATATATATATATATATCTCCCAATATAATGCAACGCTCAACAGTGAAAATACTCACTGTGTCTTTTGAATCAATTGATTATCGAAAAAGGTATTACGTCACTGATCAAGAAACAAAAAGAAGACCATGATCACTTGAGATTTTCTACATAGTCAACACAATATAGAACCACATTAAATTACATAAACTATTCAAAAAGCTGAGAGAACAAATCTACTACGTTGATAAATTTTGAAAAACACGACCGGTCATCTAGGTTTGGAATAAGACAATTTACATCGAAAACTTCTGTTTTCTTGTATCTTCTTATTCTGTACATTTTGTAGTGTTTGTATCCTAACTAGTCAGCAAAGACTATCCTTCTGCCATAAATATAAATATATATATATATATATATATATATATATATATATATATATATATATATATATATATATATTTATATAATATATAACTAAATAACTAAAATATATCGTATATCTGTCATAGTTTACTATATTATATATAGACTAAGCATATATATATATAACTTATAATATACTATAACTACAATAATACTATTATCAATATAATACTAAATAACTACATTAATATGTATGTATATTATGATAACTACATATACTATACACATATACTATTATACTGACTATATACTATTAATTATTATAGGTTATTATGATATATGCTACCTTTCGTTTAACCTATATCTCTCCACAGACCAAAGGATGATTTACACCATTTTTTGACTTTCATAAACTGCCGATCTTCTTAGAAAAATCCAAGGTATATCCACAAGTTCAGCTTTTCTACATGAAAAGACTCCACTTTAAATATCGAGTAGCATTTTGATAACTATAAAGGCTGTATTCACTGGTAATATCAATAAAAAGCAGAACTTTGTTGCATGCCTGGCGAAAAGAAAATAGAGTAAACGAAGAAAGAAACCATCGATTTATTCACGTCCACCTGCTCTAGTAATATAATTTGAACAAACGAACTCCTGTGTCGATAAATGTTTTCTTCTAGAGAAGATCAAATTTATTCAATAAGAAATAATAATCTTATGCTTTAAATTTTCTCCTGTGAGCAATTCACGTACTCGTATATATAAAACTGCTTGCTACTTATCTTCAAATCAGAGAACTTTAACTCTGATTGGTTGGATGAAATATATATATATATATATATATATATATATATATATAAATATATATATATATATATATATATATATATATATATATATATATATATATATATATATATATATATATATATATATATATATATATATATATATATATATATATAAATATATATATATATATATATATATATATATATATATATATATATATATATATATATATATATATATATATATATATATATATATATATATATATATATATATATATATATATATATATATATATATATATATATTTATATATAAATGGACAAGAATAGAAATATGCACATAAAAATATACGATAGTCGAAGCTGGAATCCATAAAAAAATTTATAGCAGTTGAAAGAATTTGGGAGAATAAAATGACAGGAAAAAGGGAGAGAAAGACGTTTTGGGGATGCAAAAATCGTAGAAGACTGAATTTGGTTTATCTTGTTTATAATTGACTTCCACATCGTTTGCAATCAGTTTGAAGTATTTACTCAAATTATGATGGTTTTGTTCTGCTTAAAGATACCAAACTTCAGCTCATCTGAAGACCGCTGCAGATGCCAAATGTAACTTGCGAAAAAAATACTATATATATATATTCCACTATATATATATATATATAATATATATATATATATATATATATATATATATATATATATATATATTATATATAGAATATATATAATATATATATATATATATATATATATATATATATTATACGATATATATATATATATATATTATATATATATATATATATATATATATATATATATATATACAGGATGATTTACGTAGGCCGTGCATTTGAATTTTTGCAACTTGCTGTTCGATTAGAAAATTGACATTTGGTAATTTGTCATAATCGGTTATTTTCGTTCTACCTAAAATATTTTTATTCCTACCGCTATACAGCATATGTCAAAAGTTGGTACCAACTTTATTATTTTCAACGAAAACCTACTTTTTTTTACATTGTTCGATTGGCCTTCAGATTATGAGTTCGAAAAACCTATGTTTTGTTATTTCATCTATTACAGTTTCTGATATATTTCCAATTTTTTGAAAAAAATTACTGTCGTAGTAATTAAGAAAAAAATATGTGACTCGCAAACTGTTCAAAAGCAGTAAACCAAATTTTTGAAGTAAGTTGCTGACAGTCGAGGCTAGCACCTGTTGTTCCATAGAAGGTCCCATTCTGTACCATATCGGCGCAGGCCATTTTCAAATATCGCATTCAAAAATTGTCAAAAGTCAATTTTTCAAATGGCACCTACTATTTTTTTTGACACCATTCGAAAGAAAATTAAATTTCAAAATGAGTTACTCAAGCTGTTTTTTTAATGCGACATTAGAAAAGCGCCTGCGCGACCATCGATGGAACATTAGGTGTTAGCTTCGACTGTCAGCTAACTACTTCAAAAATTTGGTTTCCTACTTTTGTACAGTTTGCAGGATGCATATTTTTTTTCAATTACTACGACGGTAATTTTTTTCAGAAAAATGAAAGTATATCATAAACTGTAATAGATAAAATAACAAACCTCAGGTTCTTCAAATTAATAATCTGAAGGCCAATCAAAAAATTTTAAAAAAATTTAGGTTTCCATTCAAAATTATAAAGTTGGTACCGACTTATGACATATCCTGTATAGCGTTAGGAATAAAAATAATTCAGGTAGAACGAAAATGACCGATTATGACAGAATGCCAAATTCAACTTTCTTATCGAACAGTAAGTTGATAAAATTCTAATGTACAGCCTACGTAAATCACCCTGTATATATATATACATATATATATATATATATATATATATATATATATATATATATATATATATATATATATGAATTACATAGAAAAATTCATCCTCGTGTTCAAAACACACATGAAATTATAGTTTGAAATATATCTAGGAGATATATCTGCAGAAATAAGATAACATAAGATAAGATAACTTTATAAATGCATTAACTTTATACAGTTTTGCACAAGTCTAAAAAAGAATTTCCTTCCATTTATATGAAAATAATGAAATTTAGAACAACATTTGAATATAAAAATCTTAAAGTATATTCAAAATAATATATCTAAAAACTAATCACAAGCAAATCATAACGGAACACTGTTAACAAAAATTTAAATTAAAAACTAGTGATTTTTTCAATCTATAAAAATCCATGCGTATGTCGTCTCTTCCTCGTGTCTCGTACGAGTGAATATACTGTTTGATGCAACTGCTTCTGAATTTTTACGAGTTGAAATTAAACACCCATATACAAAAAAGGCCGGAAGAGTAAGAATTTCCAACAATTTAAAGGCATTTCTACAGCATTCTCTATAGCCAATCTGAGCTAAAACTCTGACAGCCCGAGGCTGAATCCTAAAAATGCCATCTCCTCACGCACAGTGGCCCCACAGTAATAGGCCATATCGCAGGTGTGATTCACATAGTGAAAAATGAACCATTCTTAAAACACTCAAAATTTATCAAAGGATTCCTCTAGTAGTACTGTCTAATCAAGTAATGATCAAGCTCTAAATAATTTCTATTCAACATAAGGTAGAGAAGATATATTGAAATGGCC
The DNA here is from genome assembly GCA_030704885.1 of Cynegetis impunctata. Classification (NCBI taxonomy): domain Eukaryota; kingdom Metazoa; phylum Arthropoda; class Insecta; order Coleoptera; family Coccinellidae; genus Cynegetis; species Cynegetis impunctata. Next base: position 98,648 of record JARQZK010003063.1, on the reverse strand, counting down.
ACTTGAAAAGATTGAACCGGTAGACAGAAGGTTCCGGTCTCATTAGACACTCGTGAGTATCACGAATCAATCGATTATTTGAATTTGAATCAATCGATCATTTGACATTGACATCTATTTGAAACAAATCAAACAAAATATGGGGGCATTTCGATGTTTCGTGAACTTGTATAACCAGCTCCGCTAGGAGGTTTGTTTGATTAGTTTCAAATAAATGTCCTAGTACTTGATTTTATTGCCACGAACGTGTTTCGATAACACGAAGAATTCTGTTTTCTATTCATTTGCTGCCTGTTTAAAGGATAAAATCGGAGCGCTGTTACTGGCGGTGTGTAAATGTTGCATTACATCGATTTGATGTGGCAACTTACTCTTGCTTAGCGAATATAGTAACCACCTTCGGGACGTATTAGTTCACGTTGCCGAAATGTTTTCATCTATCTGTAAGATGTGGTTCATTTGTTTCCGACTGGTGGCGCTGTGTCATATTCATATGCCATATAGTCACTTGAAGGAAAATATAAGGCCGTTAGAAATATTTGGTTGGTTATCACTTTCGATGGATGGATGATACTGATGAGCCCCAAATAAGGGCGAAACAGACTGAAAGATTTATTTAGCTTTATTGTAAATTATGAACCAAACCATTTGAATTAATTTTTCACCAATTGTATGTATAATAGATAAGCAAAGTGAATTTCATTGTGATCTATTCTCTACTCATTGTATTTTGTTTTGTATGTTTTTATTGTAGGAAATGCAGTTCTTTGGAGAATAAATACATTCGTTATTATTATTTTTAATTTTTTTCACGTCCGTATGAGACGAAAACTCTTTTATAGACTACTCTGAGAGTATTCCGCACGCATTATCAAGGTGTGTGAGACTCCGGATGTTGCTGGTTACTCACTTAAAAACCTCTCACACATTCCTTGGAGTAGTTCTTCATCCTGCCCTTACAGCGTCCCTTAACAAAAGAGATGAGCTGCAAGCGGCCTCTATAGTTCATGGGACCTGATGACTCAAAGTGACCCGAGCAACACTGCTTTCTGTATTCTGCGCGTCAATATATCGGCCAGAGATCTGCATGCCGGAATAATTATCAGTTCTGTCACATAGTTAGCCCTTATTCCGCCTAGACAACCTAT
>JARQZK010003063.1:90000-95000 GCA_030704885.1 Cynegetis impunctata | reverse complement strand
ATATATATATATATATATATATAATATTATATATATATATATTATTTAATATATATATATATATATATATATATATATATATATATATATATACATATATATTATATATATTATATATATAATATATATATATATATATATATAATATATATATATATATAATATATATTTAAATATATATATATATATATATATATATATATATATATATATATATATATTATATATATATATTATATATCAATTCATATATATATATATATATTCATATATACTCATATATATATATATATATATATATATATATATATATATATATATATATATATATATATATATACAGGGCTATTCAAATTCGAGTCTATGCATGGGGATTTCGATAACAGTAATAGATACAGGGTTGGTTAGAGGAGGGCAAAGTTGCATATTTCAGAGGTCAATTATATGAATGAAAAAAATCTGATCTAGCTTCTTCAGTTATGGAGTTATACAGGAAAATTCGAAAATGTCGAAATTGTTTTTTTGCCTATATCTTTTCATTTTAGGAATTTTTTTCAAACTAATTGTCACTTTGCCATCGCAACTTTTTGTAGGCTTTCCAAATATCTGAATAAAAAATAAATACAGGGTATCGTTCAAATTGGGCCACCCTCAACTTTTAATTTTCAAATACGGACCTGTATTTTTAATTGCATTTTTTTTGAATGCCAAGGGTCATATTTTATATTGTAATAGTATTTTCATTTGAATTAGAGAGTATTTTGGAAGTATTGAACAATTACCTGTGAAATTTCATTATTTTTTCAAATTTCAGTTGTAATTTTTCAAAAGAATCATAGAATAAGGTAGGTACCTATAGAATGCCTAGTATTAAGTTCAACATTTCCAAAACACTTTATGATTTCGATGAAAATAGAACGCCCATATGAAACAAGAGTCATGGTATTTGAAAAAATGCAATAAATATACAGGTCCGTATTTGAAAATGAGAAATTGAGGGTGGCCCAATGTGTACGATACCCTGTATACACATGTCATTCAGATATTTGGAAATGCCACAAAAATTTGCTATGGAAAAGTGGCAAAATTTGAAATAACTTATATTTTTTTTAAATTACAGCTGGATATTAAAATAAAACTGTTGAAATTTTACTGTTAATAGTTCAATATTTCCAAAACACTGTAATTCAGATAAAAATACAACGACAATGAAAAAAATGCAATTAAAAATACAGATCCTTAAAAGTTGAGGGTGGCCCAATTTATTCGATATACTGTATATAATTTTTATTCAGATATTTGGATAGCCTACAAAAAGTTGCAATGGCAGAGACACAATCTGTTTCAAAAAAATTCCTAAAATAAAAAGATATAGGCAAAACAAGAGTTTCGACATTTTCGATTTTTCGTGTATAACTCCAGAACTACGGAAGCTAGATCAGATTTTTTAAATCCATATAATTGACCTCTGAAATATTAAACTTTGCTTCCATTTAACCATCCATCTATCTCTTACCGTTATCGAAATCTCCATGTATAGACTCGAATTTGAATAGCCCTGTACAGGCCCGTATCCAGAAATTCGTTTCGGGGGGGGCTCAAAGACGAAAATCACTCAAAAGTGTGGACTTATTTGAATAAATTCAGTGTAAGGCGAATCACACATCAATCTCAAATCAGTACGTGACGTTTAATCAATTATTGTTTATTGTGCAAGAAAAAGATGCAGTACAAGGTGTACAATAAACAGCTACTATGATGTTTAAAAGAAGTTTCAGCATTTTTAATGTCTAACAAAAAATACTTGTTAATAGCAAAATTAAGATCTAATTTTTCAATAGAACACACCTTAAAATAGTAATTTCCTCGATTTTTTCTTCGCCAAGCGGTCGAGGAATTCCTCCGGATCAACAACAGTATCCCAGTGAATAGACATCATCGCGAGTTGATGGATTGAACACAAACCCATAACACTCACGTGCAGTGATTCATTTGTTTTTGTTCGATGAGTCTAACATAAGAAGCTAAAAATCCCTAGATCTTGATCAGAATCGATTCGTACAATTGAACTATATTATTCAATGCTGCCACATGTGAGATGTAAAAAGTCGTGTTACTGAACATGGCAGGCAGGCTTTTCATAATTTAAAAATATAAGGATACGTTCGATTGACACCAAACGTGCTTTCCGTCGACTAAAAAATCAAACTTCAAAGAATAGAAAATTCTATACTGAAGACTTTTCTGTGAAGAATATCGAATGGAAAAAATTTTCAAATTTCGGGGGGCCCGGGCCCCTCCCCTGGATACGTGCCTGACCCTGTATATATATATATATATATATATATATATATATATATATATATATATATATATATATATATATATATATATATATATATATATATATATATATATATATATATATATATATATATATATATATATATATATATATATATATATATATATATATATATATATATATATATATATATATATATATATATATATATATATATATATATATATATATATATATATATATATATATATATATATATATATATATATATATATATATATATATATATTAATAAACATGCTTTGCGTTTTTGAGACACTACGTTTCAGTTTGCTATCATAAAAATTCAGTTCGGTAGTAACTTGGCTTTGTCAGGTAAGATTATTACAATTAAATTGGGTTTTTCTTTTCAGTTTTTTATGTCTTTCCATGGTAATGTCTTCTTATCCAATTAGCTTTTCTATCCAATGGCATCCACAAACCATGTGCTTGATTTTTAGTATGTAAAAAACATTTTGTTTTGATCTTAATATGTATTACCTGAAAATATTTCATCTTGCATTATTAATCCGTTTGTATGAAGATTGAAGACCATTTTCTTAAGTAGCTTATAATAAAATTATCTTATTTAATATTGTTGTGAATTTACACATGAAAGCATATGTGGGAAATAATTTTTCCGAAAGCACATGCTCATACGTTTCTTTCTCTGGTTTGTAGAAAGCCTCCTTAGGTAAAGACCCAATTCCAGAATTGTTGAACAATTTTTGCGCAATTCGATTAGTAGTCATTTCCAGTCCAACGTTAGTTTCTAAATGGTCCGCTAAATACATCCTATGAGGCGACTATTTGGAGTAGTAGAGCTTTAAAATTTCAAGTAAATCAGAAACCCATAGTGGGACATAGACCCTCTTAGAAAAGAAATTCAGATTCATTTTTTGTACATTTTCCATGTCATCGAATTTTAAAATTTCCATATATGTATCAGTATAAGAAAGTTGATGTTTGTTGATTTTTTGTGCCTTAGATCAATATATTGTTGAAATTAGAGTTGCATGTTAGTGTTCAATTACCTGATTCATATTTTCCTTCGTGGCGCCTCAAATGGAGTATATATGAGTAATTACATCATTTTTGTTAGAGCTAGTCACTGATTTTTATTTGCCAAATTCAGGTTGCATGTCTCTCAATATGTACAAATAAAAATTTAAATATTTATGTACTTATGTATATATATATATATATATATATATATATATATATATATATATATATATATATATATATATATATATATATATATATATTCATTCCCTTCGGATTTTAACCTGCTGGTTTTATTATGGATTTAGGAGTTTCCGGTACTGCCAGTTTGTTCAGAAAAAATTTTCAAGGTAAAGTTTTCAATAAAGATTCCCATACGTTTCTGGGGGTAATTGTCAATTTTACTCATTTTTATTGGATAAATTATGTTTGATTTTATTAACAAATATCATGTAGTCAAAACAAAAATAAAAACAATACATCTTGTTTTTATCGCTGTTAAAGACACTTTATATTTGTATCATAAACTCAAAATTAATTAACACACACTAGTATGAAATATATATATATATATATATATATATATATATATATATATATATATATATATATATGTATATATATATGTATATATATATATATATATATATATATATATATATATATATATATATATATATATATATATAAATATATTCGTATGGATTTACACATCGCTTAAACAATTTCTATAATAAAATGAATAATAGAAATCCTGTTAAAGTCTCAGTATACTGAGTTTAAGCCATTCTACTGCAGGGGGATTCAGAAGGCGGATGTCTTCTAGCGTACCATCAAAACGGGTGTCTCGACATTCCAGAGTCAGGCGATGAACTGATTATTTATTGGCTGTGCATTTATCACATTGTGGACTATCTTTAACACCCCATTGGAAAACGCTTTTGTTACATACTCCATGTCCCAATCTTATTCTGTTCACGGTGCACCATGCTCTTCGGGGAAGGTCAAAACCTGGTAGTTTCCCTGTCGGGTTTTGTATTAGGTGGCCATTTTGTAGTTCAGTTTCATTCCAGACTGCTTCCTAGTGCTGCTCAACTAAAATTTTTTTAATTCGCTTGCTGTTCTAACTGGAGGATTTCTATATTTTAATCTTGGTGGTGCAGCGGACGGTAACTCAATTATGTCTTGATTTATTCGGAGTGCTGCGTTGTTTCTACATTTCTGGAATTGGGCCGTCAGACGCGCTAGTCGTCTAGTTTCTGGCAGTGGTATATTGCTGAGCACTTCTAACCATGGTGTGGGTGTAGGTTTTATTGTGCCAGATATTTGTCGAATGGTTTGGTTTATTTCAGAATATAGGATACTCGTGTGGTGACTATTTATTCATACTGGTGCACAATATTCTGCGGTGCAGTAGACTAGAGACAGTGCGCTTGTTCTCAGTACTTCTGCGTTTGCTTCCTATGACAAGTTTCCGAGTTTATAGATGATATTGTTTTTACTTTTGCTGCCACTTTTTGTAGGCGTGTCTTATAGGTTAGAGTTCTGTCAAATCTACATCCTGGTGCTTGGGCTCTGGGTTATGTTTTAGGGCTACGCCTTCGTATTCAATGTTTGATGTCGAGCTTCTATGTTGTTCAAATGGAACGTT